>JAQQZY010000024.1:3419776-3431161 GCA_030068375.1 Ostorhinchus rueppellii | reverse complement strand
TGGAAAAAAAGTTTAATATTTTGTTAAATTGAAGTGATTTTTGTGGGGTTTTTTATTTAATCTTTCTTGATTTTTTTTTTTTTACAGCAGTGTGGAACCACTGGAAAGGGTGGACCCCATAAGTGTACAAAACCTAGAGATACCCTCTGAAGTAAGGTTTACAAGAATGTGTGTGTTTAAAAAACCGCTTCTCAAAAAGCTGTTGCATGATGCTGTTTCAAAGCAAAAGTCAAAGGAGGATGAAGCCTATAATGCAGTAGTGTCAGGTCATTGCACCACTGTGGTTTTGAATAGTAATTCTTATAAACAGTGTTACCTGCTGTCTCTTGTGTCTGGAAGTGCTCTGTCTAGTGGCATCCGGTTACTCAGGAAAGCGTTGTATCCATATATGTGAAACAGAGCTTCTGCTTCTTTTTGCTCGTCCTCTGTCAGGTCATCACCCCACTTTGTAAACAGCGCTGAGTTTGGATATAGCTTCGGCTTTGGGATCTCCTTTGGTTGAACCACTTTTGGTAAATGTTTGAAATCGGTGCTCTGACCAGATGTTTCAATAAACATTGCTATTGGAGGTTAGAGATGACAATGAGAGGGCTGTGAGGTTTACCTGTCTCAGATGAGTGTGGTAAACAGTACAGGATTAGGAAAATAATATGTCTGATTAGTGTGATTACTTCTGAATTTGCACTGAAATCACTGTTGAATATGCCCTTAATTAACCTTGAATTTTCTTCAATTGTATATAATCAGTTACTGTATTTATTTATTATTTCTGAACGTTTTTTGCTTATTTTGTCTTGATATATTGATTTGACAGTGATGCTCTCTTGGCCAGGCCATTCTTGGAAAAGACATTTTAAATTTTTTTCAATGTCAATGAGAATTTCACCTGGTTAAAGGCTATCCATACAAGTAGAACATGACAATAATTATATGCACTTCATCCACAATCCCTTTTCTTATTCCTTAAAGTGTCTCCATTTCAAATGTCAAAATAAATCATTCTATTAAATTATCTAGTTTGTTGCATAGAAAAAATACACACATGCAGGTCTTTCAAAAGCTATACAAGACAGTGTTTCCATTTTTTTTTCTCTGCAGTGTATCAGTACAGTTACATATACATATATTTGTAGTCGTAAAAATGTGTCTATGCTGTACAGCAGGGGCGTCAAACTCATTTCAACCCAGTCAGCCCAATATGATCTCAGTTGGACCAGTAAAATAATAACATAATACCCATTAAATAATGGAATCCCCAAACTTTTTTCTATGTTTTAGAGTGAAAAAGTAAAATAACATGAAAATGTATACATCTACAAACTACCCTTTAAAATATGTGAATAACATGAACAACCTGAAATTCCTTGAGGAAAATAAGAACAATTTTAACAATATTGTGCCTCATCTTATCATTTACAATGGTGCATTACAACTTATGGAGCACAGTGGATCTGCAAAGGCACAAAACATTTGGTAACGGACAATAATATTTGAAGTTCAAACTGTTGTACTTTCAAGACATTTCAGGTTGGTGACATTTGTTCAGGTCATTCACTTTTTTGGTGGAAGCATAATTTGGAAATGAAAACATTTTCATGCAATTTTACTTTTTTACAGTAAAACAAAGGGGAAAAAATGGAGTTGTCCTTATTTATAGGTTGTTTTTATAATAACGTGGCCCCTGAAGTAAACAGATTTTGACACACTTGACAGTTAATATTTTCAGTGTAATTTTTGTAATCCACAAATTCTTCCCACAGGACAAATTAGACCCTTTTGTGGGCCAGTTTTAGCCCATTGGCTGTATGTTGGACACCCCTGCTCTACAGTGCAGTGAAATTCACAGTCTCACACTAGATAGTACACAATGTGTTTACGTGCAGATGTTTCTGATCAGAATAATTGAAACTTAGTGTAAAATCCAACTGTGTAAGTTCTTGTTGAAGGCAGACTTACTCAGCTTGTTTAGGATTTCTTCGATCCTGTCCAGTCTCCAGCTCACACGCTGCTCATCTGTGGACCTGATTGGACCAGACTGGCTCCAATTCGCAGTCCTATAGGTAATAATATACATGAGTAGTAAAGAAAAAGTTCCAATTATTCCAGCTTTTTTCAGATGCGTCCTCATTGTGGTTCCTTTCAGACCAGCTCAACAGACACTCTTCCTACAGAGTTTACGGCTCAGATAAGTAATATAAATCCTGTCTTATCTTACTGATAACATGTTCAGCCACACCATCCCAAGTTCATACCTTTCAATCGACTTGTTCAGTTTTTAAATTATTTTTTTTCCCCTTTGATCTAAGTTAGGGAATATAATTTAGAGGTGTACGAGAGGAAATACAGGTCGATATACTGAGATCAAACCTTCAAGTGATCGTATCAGGGCTTGTAAAGTGTGTGTGGACAAACTGCATTATCAAGGTTGTAGTAAAATAAAGGCTTCAAAGTACAGCAAGGCTTTTATTGTGCACACATTACCTCCTAGTCCCCATTCACATTATCTCCTGTCTTCATGAGAACAGTTTTACATTTAGTGCATACTAAAATGGCATTTTATTGCTATCAATGGCACTCTTTCTAAATGAGTCTGTTTTTGCCCTGTGTTTACTTTGGGTGACATTCTCAGGCTTTGTCAACATTTGTGTAACACTTTTACAACCAGATTTAGCCTTGAACTCAACTGCACCACTTAAGATGATAACAGGAAGGGAGCCTATCGTCACATACTGAAAGAAATTTGATAATGGCCTGAAACATGTAAATCAGGATTTTGCAATTACCGCATTTCTCAAGTGCATCTGAACATGTCATATCTGAGAGGTTATTCCATTAATCCCAGTTATCACATTTCTGGGGTCCTATAAATGGGGTCATTGTTACAGCTGGACATGGCGGCACCAGTACTTAAAGTCAAAACCAGCTGAACTTATTTTATTTAACCAGGTAGGTTAGTTAACAATAACGACCAGGCTAAATGTGGTGAGGGGTGTAATAATCATTTCCGCATAGAGCAGGGGTGTCAAACTCATGTTAGTTCAGGGGCCACATACAGCCTAATATGATCTGAAGTGGGCCGGACCGGTAAAATGATATCAATAATAGGATCAGAACTGATGTCAAAGTTTTCTCTGTTTTTAAGTGAAAAAAGTAAAATAACGTAGTAAAAACGTTCACATCTACGAACCATACTTGAACAGAACATGAACAAATATAAACACTCTGAAAATTAAATGAAATATAAGTGCAATTTTAACAATATTATGCCTTAGTTTATCATTTATACATGTGCATCACAACATACAGATCAGTGAACCTACGAATCAAAAAAAAAAAGTAACAGGCAGCATATTGGTACAATTCCATATAGTTAAGAAACTTCAGAATATTCACATTTTTTGCAAAAGGCTAGTCTGTAAATGTAAATATTGTGTAATTTTACTCCCCCCCCCCCTTTTTTTTTTCATTCATTATTTACAGGTTATTGTGATCGTATTTTCCTGGTCTGATCCACTTTAGACTGAATTGACCTAAAATGATTTGAACATCCTGGATTGTTCATATCTTCAGTCAGTGTCATTTCTGCATTTCATGGCTTCCTTCCAGGGGCCAGATTGGACCCTTTGGTGGGCCGGTTTTGGTCCCAGGGCCGCATGTTTGACACCTGTGGCAAAGAGGCACTGGAATGTTCCTAAAAACAAAATCAAAACAAGAAACATCTTGGAGATAGTTCTTTATTTATGTACACAATATAGTTAAAGACAAAGCATTCAGACGCACTCCCGTCCTCTGGCTGCTCTAATCAGGGGGTTTAATAGTTGACGGTCTTGGGCGGCTTGGTCTCATCCAGCCGAGTCTCCAGGTAACGGAATCTACGATGGCGGCGCAGAATCTCAATTGCTCTTTGTTCTATTGTGGAAGGTGTGATACCAAGATCCTCCAGACCAGGAAGTCCTGGGTACTTCATGTCTGTAATGTGAAACTGAAAAATAAAAGCGAGACGTAGAATTATGTGATCAGAGCAGAATTCAGTGTTATCTGCAGAGGAGTGACGAGTGAAATTCTTACCCTGTCCACTTTATCAGGACTTGTCCAGGGGTCAAATGGGCTCATGGCGAAAAACCGAGCTGCAAGACTGAAATGAAACCACCAGATATATTACACATTAGCACAGTAAATAAATACGCTCATTAATACAAAGGGTGCCAGCTTCTGTGATGTTTGTTTCACTAGTAGCAATACTTAATGCTGTTAGTTTTTACATGAGGCTTTTATGGACCTTTGTCTTCAAAGGCTGATGTGTATATTCTAGTGAGAAAATTCCACAAAACTGCTCTGATACTAAATACAATGTGATACCTGTGAATGAGTAACAGACAGGGTTCATACACATTTTTCAAGGTCAAATTTAAGCACTTTTAAGGGTCATTTTTCTTTTTTTTCCCCCATCACAGCCCCAACTCCCTTCTTATCCCAATGATGTACATTGTATTATGCTATAAACATCTAAAATTATGTTTTATAATAGCAAAAAGTTTAAAGAACACAAAGTTTTATCCAAAAAAAGGGAAGCTACTTGCTATTCTTCAGACACATTTGCACTGAGACAAAGATTAAGATAAAAATGTACCTGGAGTCAACCTGAGAACACCTGCTAATTTTCTTTTTTTTTTTTTTTGCATCAAGTTTAATTTTTCAAAATGTATTACCTCTCTGTCAGAAGCTGTGGTTAAAATTGCAAGCACTTAAACTAAAATTCAAGCACTTTTCTGACCTTGAAATCACAACACTGAAATTTACCCATTTTCAGGGATTTGAAGCACCTGTATGACCCCTGAACAGGATAAAACCTGTAAACAGTCACAGGAAACAACTTGAACAGACCGTGGATATTTTTTCCAGCTTAAAGGCTGTCAAACAAAGCAATGCCATGAGGACTTCTTATTGACATAGGTTTTCTGCCTATAGTTTACAGGGGTGGAGGAAGCTGTAAACAGTATTTCTAACAAGATGAACAAACATTCATCATGGATAACACCTCTCACCTACTCCATCAGACTATGGAGGTTCTGAGCAGCTCTTTCAGTGGCAGACTGATATGCCTACAGTGTAAGAAAGGGTGCTATCGCAGGTCATTCATCCCCACCATGGTCAGACTGTACAACACAACAGAATAACCCTGTGCTATATGTGTCTCATCTGTACTGTCTGACATGTTTCAGTTGTACTTTTATGTAAATATGTATAAAGTCTATAATTTTTTTTGACCCCCTACCCCGATGGGGAGGCAAGGGGTATTGTTTTTGGTTCGGTTTGCTTGTTTGTTAACACTCGAGCAGCAAAACTATTGGTTGAATTCATACCAAATTGGATTTATAGATTGCCAATAACCCTAGAGTGATTAATATTGGGAAAAGTTGGTCAATGTTCCAATTTTTTATGAATTAAAAAATTTAAAACAATGTTTTTGTTTTTTTTTTACTTATAATGGGCGAAATGTCAAATGTCTGTAAAAACATCAATTTTGTTTCAGTTTACGTCAAACTTGGCACATACATGTATATAGAGGCAATTGATATGCTGACATCAGCATATGCATAGACATGATATTATCTGGATCGATGCCAAAATAACCTACAGTAGGTGCAAGGGGCAGGGTTTGTTGTGCCTGGCACCACTTGTTACTTACTACTGTTTTTATATGGGTTGTCTTTTGCACTATGTATATGCATCCCCATTTTTTCTGGCACTTTACTCTGTTGCTGCCTTGACCAGTGAATTTCCTTGTTGGGTCAGTAAAATCTAATCTCATTCATGTACAATATGCTACAAGCAAAAGCTGTCAGGAAGGAAAGCTGGATAAAAACTCATCAACTGACATGACAAGGTCATGTCTGGGTTTGATTCCAGCCCAAGGCCATTTGTCATTCCTATATACTTTCTGTCGTGCTCCACTTCAAAACCCAAAAATAAATCTTACAAACATAAAACATCCACATGTCCTGATGTAGTTGTCGAATCAAATGTGTTCAGCCTTGTGGGCTGTTGAAACCACCAGGTAATCTAATGTGATGAAAGACTTACTGATAGAGGACACGTGGCATCGGATAGACCACAAAAGGTCTATGTGCCACACCGTAGATATACTCCACCAGATCACAAAGGACGTAACGATTGGGACTAGATAAGTGGAAAAATAGAACAAAAAGCTTATATTATTACAAAGCCAGGTTCTGAAACAAAAGCCATCATATCTGTACAAACTAATGATGTACGAGTCGCTGGGTGTGCGTCACCTACCCAACTAGAGCATACGTCTTCCCAATAGCATCAGGATCTCTGATAGCGTTAATGATGGCCTTAGCCACATCCACCACCTGAAGAAGACAGTTTAGTGAAGTTTATGTCCGTGAGCTGAAAGATACTGGGACCCTGTCAACCTTTTAGTTTGACAAACCTTTGGATTAAACTATGTTTTACTGTTAACAATAAGGTAAATGTGGAAATTTACAAGATCGTTGTTTTAATATCTAATTATTCAAAAACTAATTGCAAAACAAGAGAGGGACGACAGATGTACTTCCTATGTATTTAAAAAATATAAACTGTCCCACTGTAAATAACTTTCCTGGTCATTCCACTACATATTTGTTTGTTTTTGAAGTTGATGCTGCTGAATATACAATATCATCACAGCTGCAACTGCTCACATTTGGTGGTTTGAGGCTGTCAACAGAAACCGAAATGCTCATTGTCATAGGATATAAAATGGTTTTAAGATAACACATAAAAACTGCCCAACACATATACTCATACACATTGACTTTGCCCCAGATCAAATGTAATGCTCAGACTTATGTTAAGGCCTTGAAAATCAAAAACTAAATTTAAGCCAATTTTAATTATCTGCCAGGATCCGCATTGATTTTTAGATACTGTGATAATCTGTCATATACTTTGAGGAATTTCACAGGTTTTAAATAACTGTATTTTGAGCGATTGTCAAAATAAGCCAAGAGTGTTTGTTTGAAGAAGAAAACCACATGATACCATAAAACAAGTGTGTGTAAACAAGAAACCTACTTTATTCAGAAAGGTACATAGTCTGACTTACTAGTATTAAGTCAGGGTTTGGTGGTTTTAGTTAACTTCCCGCTGTTGTTAATAGTTAAGAGTACAAGTACTATGTGTATCCCTTTTAATGTGTTACCTGTCAGGTTCTTATTAATTATTAACTAATAATTATCGCATAATTATTAGAATTCTTCAAATATGTTGGTCTTAAACTTAATCCAGTTGAAGACACAGTACACATAATCAGAAAGGTATCAATGTCGCCTTATTTTGAGTCACAACATACCCTGACTATTACACAACTCCGAAGTTGTTTAAATACTACATCGAGTTTATACACCCAGCTGCTTTAAGGTGTGGAATATTTCCCCTGTGTCAAAAATACTTACATAAACAGGTTGCTTCACTGTGTTTTTCCCCATATTCACGAGTGGAATAGCATTGCCAAACCAGCGCATATCTGAAACAGGATTTAAGTCACATTACTCGTGCATAGTGATCAGAAAATGCATCAGAAAACAGCCTTTTCTCATAGCACACACCTAAAGTTGACATTTCTCTGGGTTCACTCTAAAGTCTGAACAAAGAAATCCACAAACACGAAGTTGCATTTCACACAACCAAATCCAATTCTTTTACACACATAATATTGTCTTACTTGCGTAATAGTTAACGAACTTGTCCTCCCTCCCAAAGATCTCAGCAGGTTTCATGATAATGGCATCAGGAAACTCATCCCTCACAGCTGTTTCACCCACAGCCTGTGGCGCAAGAAAATTGAACATAATAATCAACAATATTTGTGCTGATTATCCTGAGCTATGTTAAAATGTTGAAAACAGTCTTCGACATGTATGTACATGAAATATCATGAAACATCACGAATAGGTGGAACAGATCTGAAGTGTGTGAAAACAGCACTCTACCTTGTTCCTTAGGTATTTGGACTGACTGCGTATATCAGCGTTGAGGTGAGACATGTGCACCAACTTTGTGATCCCAGCCTCTCTTGTGGCTTTGGCGATCTGCTGAGGGATGGTCACAAAGGTGTCCTCAAAGGGGTAGTTCCTTTTAATGAAAAGAAGAAAAAAATTATGTTTTTGTGCACCTTTAAAGGAGTGATATTTTGCTTCTTTTAAATGCAGTTATGCATTTTACAACATTTCCCTGTGGTCTACATAAACTGCAAATGCTATATTTCAGGTCCACCTTCAACCCTATTTCTGAGTAATGACAGGAGACGTTTGTTTTGAGTGCTGGCCCTTTAAATGCAAATGAGCCACTTTACACCCCACTCCTTCCAGGTTCTGTCCCATTCAGCCACTTGAATTCATTAAAACAATCAACTGAACATTTCAGGTAATCGGCTCAAAGTTTGGACATATTTAAAATTTTTACAACAACCGCTGCTGCTGACAAACAGTTGTGGCGTATTCTGAGAAATGTTCGTCGGAAGTCTTGACCTTATATGTACAGATATCGTGACGTAACTAGTTATAAAATGTAACAAATTAAGCTGGAATTAGAACCGGTACTAAGTAGAAGTCCACTCGATTTTTGCCAAAATGCATAGAACGATAGCTTTGCAGCACTTAGAGGGTTCAAATTATAACCTTATGAACTATTAGGGTCCAAATACACAAATAAATGAACCAAAGACTAATAAAAGTGGGTTTAGATAAATATGACCCCTTTAAATCAGATGCTATGAACATTTGTCAACAGTCAAGTATACCTCGTCTCCCACTCTCTGCCCACCAGATTGATGACAACATTAGAGTGCTCCAAAGCCCGTTTAATGGAGTCTTTGTTTCTTGGATCCCACTCCTACAACAGTGATCAGAAAGAAAATAGACATTAGAATATTTTGCAATGTATGATCTTACACATGCCAATAACTAGGGATACATCTTTTTGGTAATACAAATGTGCCTGTCAAGTTCTAGATATCTTACCATGAACATAATTTGTCCAAGATCACCCATGGGCCTCAAGTACATGACATCATACTGATCACAGCGGTGAGGGACAATAATCTGAGAACCGATCCGACCTGTAAATTATCAGAAAATAAACACATACCATCACATCGTGGTGTCATCAATTCAAGCCAAGCTGGTAAACTAATAGGAATAATTAATGAGTATTAACTTGTACATGCATTGTTAAAAATACATCTCTCACTTACATTGATAAAACAGTTACATCTCAAGTCAAATAACACAACATAAAACACTAGTGTACATACAGCAATCATACTAAATATTTATTTAATAGCTCACCTAGCCTGTTGACCACATACCGGCCCACAAATCCTGTGGCCCCAAACACTGTGGCAGCTATCCCACTAGATGAGGAGCGCCCTCCTGTCCCCTTAGGGATGACAGCATGGTGCAGCTTCCTCTGCTGAACTGTGGTGACAGTGGCAGCTGATAGTACAGCAGGAGAACAGCTGCCTAGTGAGAACAAAAGAAATAGGCAATGTTAGGAACAAAGTTTTTACATTCCAATAACAGATATCAACAAATCCTACTGTAATCAATAATAACCTGGTGATGAGGGTCAGATTTTATCTGAACACTACTAAGGTGTTTGAGCTAAAGGGATAATACATTTACTTTTAATCCAACAGCATTCACATATAGTACAGCGTAAAGGTCCTTGGTCAATATGAGATTGGTTAGTATAGTTAAGTTATAATAACCACGCATGCATTTCTGTATATGGGACATACAGTATACGGGACTATATATGGGATGTACAGGAATAACAACAACATTTTCAGGGGAAAAAATAGCCTCTATAAACTAAAACAGCAATATTTCCTATAACCTCCCTTTGCATTTAACATGTCTTTCACCCTTATGTTCAGACTATTGATATTCTTTGCAATCATTTTCTGTTTTATAGCAGGTTTCATTCAAAAATGTCATATTTTTCTAGTTGTTTTTCCTGCTTCTTGTAAAAAGTCAAACTAAATAGTGACTTTAACCTTTGCAACCTATTTAGCTCAGTTCTTTGTGTGCCTTTTAAGCCTGCGTGTATATTTTCTGTATTTTGAATGTATCTGAAGACCAGAGAATGAGAAATAAATGTTTACTCATTTCAACCCAGCAAAAAGCTGTATGTGATCTAAGACCTGTGCATAGTGCTGTACATCATGTTTTCAATCATTTACAATTCAGTCAGCGCTGTTAACTATCCATAAGATACATTAATTGATACCGAACTAAGCAGATGAAGATCAAAAACACGTCTTTCACAAACAAGACACCGTCACACTGCTTATAGACTAATATTGCATGCTTCTGCGAGCTACTGTACTATGGTGTAAATATAATTATCACAGATAATGTAAGGCAAAATATGCACGTAATACTTCCAATCAAAACGTTAATTTCAAGGAGTTTATAGCTACACAAACATGACACGTATTGAATTATAGTAATAACATAGCGCCATTCACTATTGAAGCACACCACTGCAGGCCACTACAAATAATTAGTAATAAGTAATGTATCGATTTACATAGTAGTCCGGGCAACCTATAAGAAATCTTTTAGAGTGCAAAATGAAGCGCTAGCTAAGCCGTGTGCTAGCAAGCAACTAGCTGAAGCTGTTAGCAAGGTCACCGTAGCCGAGTGAGGGGTCTAAATATAAGCTTGAGTTTAGACAACGTGTATGTACAGATCTGCAATCAACATATTACACTCTAAGATGTTTATGTTCTTATTTCACGACCACGTATTTATGCTACTCACTTGATATCTTTGGAAGGACACTCGCAGGACGGCTAACCAACACTACGGCTGCCATCTTTCACACTACGGCAAACCGTTTGGGCCAAAAGTATGTGACAACGGAAGAGCGTGAAAGTAATAGAAAAACGCACTCGAAAGGAGAAAAATAGATGGGTGTAAGCGATTTCAGTCTTTTTTGTTGTTGTTCTTGTTGTTAATTTAGGCTGTGTCATTGCATATGGGATAATATACTGTAAGTCTGAAATACTGTATGCAAATAAGTGTAAACAAACAAGTCCAATTTAAACTCATTCAAGTCAAAATACATGTATACAAAACACAGGTTTGAGTGTATTTGACATTACTAAAAACATCACGATGCATAAAAAAATGTCCCTGCTAATCACTGACATGTGACAGGCTGTAATATTTCCACACACACACACACACACACACACACACACACACACACACACACACACACACACACACACACTCACGCACACACACACACACACACACACACACACACACACACACACACACACACACACACACACACACACACACA
>JAQQZY010000024.1:3361823-3373007 GCA_030068375.1 Ostorhinchus rueppellii | reverse complement strand
CATCAGGAGACAAGCAAAAAATATTATTATGGCCACGCCCCTAAACAAACCACAAGTCCGCCATCTTGGATTGAAAAGTCCAAAATGCTGAGTCAGTGTTTTCACTCATGTTGTATTTTAACGAACTCGTCCTTGGGTGTTTGTCTGAATGAGCTGAAAATCGGAGTACATCATCTAAAGAAGTGGGGCATCAAAAGTTAGCCAAATTTTTGGAATCGCTGTCACCGTTTTTGTGTGAGGAGGGCGCAAAGTTTGCAAAGTTTTTCTGGAAATTTACCTTTACAAAAATTGCATCAGTTCAGACATACGAACACTGATTTGGCTCAAATTTGAATCTATTGTCAGTCTTCCAGGCCTACACCCATTCGTCAGAAAAATTTTACATTTGGGCCTATAGCGCCCCCTACAAATTTACCTTTCTTAAAATTGCTTCAGTTCGTACATACAAACACCGATTAGGCTAAAATTTGAATATGTTGTCAATCTCCCAGGCCTCCACACATTTATCACAAGAATTTCACATTTGGGCCTATAGCGCCCCCTACAAATTTACGTTTACAAAAATGGCATCAGTTTGAACATACAAACACCGATTTGCCTCAAATTTGAGTCACTTGTCAATTTCCCAGGCCTACACCTACAGTTGGGTGCTATAGTGCCCCCTACAAATTTACCTTGACTAAAATTGCTTCATTCAGGCATACGAACACTGATATGGGTCAAATTTGAAGCTGTTGTCACCCTACCAGGCCAGCTTTGGCGGTCATGTGGGAGGGCGATCGCAAGGGAGGACGAGGGCCGTTGACAGTTGTGGTTTTAATTTGTTTTATTCTTCTGGTTGTGTGTTTAGAGCCTATTTATCTTATAACTGTGTACCTGTTCTTTCAACCTGTTTTACTATATATTGTATTTATTCCTTTTTTACTAGTTTTCAATATATTTGGCATTTGAATCGGTAGATTTGTACAGCAGTTTGGGCACTTTGCATTGTTTTAAATGTGCTACATAAATAAATTTGACCTTAACCTTGAAGTCATGATTACTGCGATCCATAAATCACTACGTTATTTCCCATGTAGATACTGGCAATTTTGCTGTTTCTTTTACTGTTTTCTTGTTTTGAGGAACAGCATTTATTTGCAATGATAACATTATTGATTGTGGATGAAATAGTAAATCATGATTGTGTGTTAATGAACGTGTGTAAAGTAAATGTAGTAAAGTTACATTGCTTTTACTATTAATGGCATTTATGACAGACTGCACTGTACGCCTAAGGAGACAAACGCAGGATGCTCTTATATAAGAACATTTCTCTAGATAGATAAGATCTGACATTATTACACAACAACCCTGAACCTATGGAGATGAAAGGAGAGAGTGTGACGGGGGAGGACGTTGGCATACTCTATTTAGCAGCTCTGTATCGCATGACTCACCGTTAAAGAAAAACAGACACTTCATGCAACCAAGCCAGGCACTCATTAACAAAACTCTCTGGGTGGCTGTTTACCCAGCATTCTTTGTAAAATCACTTAATGTTTATCAGACTTGAGGAGTGTCTCAGTCCAGCTGTCCTGACTGGAACAGCACCACAACACCACGTCACCATGGAAACCTGCATCTGTGTGAGACCCAAATGTATACAGCCAAACACCGCCCGGTTTTTCACGGTCTTGCTCGGACCACTACGAGGCATAGCAGTCATGTATGGATGCGATGCTACTACATGTTACTTAGTTGTGTGAACATAACACAGATTCACATGTCTGGAAGCTTAGCCCATGTGATGCCCCTGGCAACAAACCACAAGCATCTATGTTGGTACACATGGACACTTGCAAGCATAACCAATGTAAGCTACACGCATGGCAACACATTCCTAAGTGCGCACACATGCAGAAGTAATAAGCCAGGATATTATTAGAATCAGGGAACTGTTTATAATCCACGCTTAAATAGGAAAGTCTGATTTCAGTGTGTGGCAGTGGCCAACCAGTGGCATACTGAACCCTGTGCTCGGTGACACTGATATCACCCTGTAATTCACTGGATGTGAGCTCTCCTTCTAAATGGTCGGCTTTAATTCAGGGGTCCGGTGTCAACAAGGGACAAAGCTGTGATGAGAAACTCTATCAGGGGCAGGGTTCATCAGAATAATGGGGCGACACACTCCCTGTTCTACAGGGGGTAAAGGCCGAGGTAAGTGCATGGGTCTGCCCTTATGGATAATCCTCTAGAGCTGGTCATGGAACACAAACAAAATAACCAACGGTATCATCTAATGTATGGGGAATAAAAAATGCTGTAAGGCTGTTTCATTATATTCATATACAGGACAGACATATAAGAAGTTGTTTTTCCATTGAGCCTCAAATTGCGTGAATATGACTTGCACGTAAAAATTTACGTAATGGAAAAACAACAATTTCACCAAAACTCTTGTGTTTTTTGTGAAAAGTTTTTGCACTGGCAAGAGGTGTTTTTTAGGTCATACCAAAACTGGTATATCATGCAAAACTGCAATGAAAAGACCTTTTTCCGCACCTAGAGTCACATGAACAAAAACATCCGAGATGTTGACGGACGAAGAAGAGTTTTAAAAGAAACATGGTGCACTATATGTGAACACACCAGGAACTCACTTTTTTTTTTAAATTTAGAGGGGTAATATATAATAATAATAATGAATGTTCATTGTCATGTTTATGGAATGACTTCTTGTGTCATCTCAGTTTAATAAATAAACAAATCATCGCATTTGTGATTTAATGGAAAAAACAACATTATGTACTTATGTTTTTTCGGCATTTCGTAAATATCGGTAAAGTTTTGCACAGATGTCTGATGAAAAAGCCACTAGTGACACCAAAACTACAGAAAAGATACAAGAATGATGAGCCAAAGACGTAAAGTTGCAGCTCTGATACACCAGTGTTGCAAATAAGATTAAAGTCAGTCTTCAGAATGTGCATGAAAGCCCATAAAAAATGCCTGACAGCCTTTTGCATTACAAAAATAAGACCAAAGCTGAACTGCCAAAGTTGGTCTTAAGTTGTGAATAAAATCCCCCACATATGAAGCTCGCAGCAGAGACTGGAGGCATTCTATACTTGCAACAGTGCATCTGCTGGGAGCTACTGCTTACGTCTGTTCTTTGTAATGACGCAAATGCTTTCTATTGATATTCCAACTTATAAAAAGACATACTGTTATGAATTTAGCCTTTAGAAAACACTCCAACAGCTTGAAATGACTTGTCAGATTCTCCCTCTTTTCAATTCCTTGAATTCAAAGATGTTTTTGCGCTCTTATCTTTGACTGTGTCTTTTGACTTAACCCCTCCCATCCCCCTCAGGCAGTATAATTGTAAATTAATGAATACATCAATGTGAAGAACTGGAGATGAAAGCACATAAAAGGGTCATGATGGGATTAAACATTAAAGAGTGTGGTCAAACACCCCTTACAGAACACATACCGTGCATGAGTTTTTCAGGCTGAGTGTTCTATTTTACCTGACAATGGCCTGGATCCATAGTGTTGTTGCGACTTATCCTCTTCAGTTGATTAAAATCCTTCCCCCTCCCCTGTTGCATGCACGTGTACACACAAAAGGGAATTGCCATTTATTTCCTTCTTTTATTTAAGCCTAACGTCCCTTATTCCCCATATTAATACAGTATCCTGTCTACATTGTTATTCCTCCCTATTCATCTTGTTTCCTCATCAAACCATCTGCACTGTGGTGTTAAAAATAGACCCAGAGAACAGGTAGTTTTACAGTGGGACAACCGGCAGTGCTCTGTACTGTTTCACATCAAAGGGATTAACTCACAGGTGTCAAACATGTGGCCCGGGGGCCAAATCCGGCCCGCCAAAGGGTCCAATCCGGCCTGTGGGGGGAATTTGGGAAATGCAAATATTACACTGAAGATATTAAGAATCAAGGATGTTAAAATCATTTTAGGCCAATTTAAGCTAAAGTGGATCAGACCAGTAAAATACTATAACAATAACCTATAAGTAATGAAAACTCACTCAGTCTTCTCTTTGTTTTACTGTCAAAAAAGCAAAATTATATGAAAGTCTTTGCATTTGTATGCTATTCTGTCACAAAAAAGTGAATAACCTCAACGAATATGAACAACGTCAAATGTCTTAAGAGACTCAGGTGTAATTTGACCAATATTCTGCCTGTTTCTAAATGTTTTGTGTATGTGTAGAGCCACTGTGATCTGTAAGGTGTTATGCCTATTTTAAAATAGTAAACTGAGACAGAATATTCCAATCCAATCCAATCCAATCCAACTTTATTTATAAAGCACTTTAAAACAGCTACAGTGGACCAAAGTGCTATACAGAACACTAGAAACACAATAAAAATTAGTAAAAGCATAAAAAATTAAAATCAAATAAATAAAACAAGTTAAAGTATACAACAGAACAAAATATCAACATTGCACGAATATTGAATATTGTTAAAACTACAGACTTTCCTTGAAAAATTTCCATTTTTTCAAAGTTTTTCATGTTATTCACATTTTTTTCAAGGATAGTTTATAAATGTAAAGATTTTCATAATCTAATTTCACTCTAAAACAGATAAATTGTATGGAATTGACATTATATATTATTATTTTACTGGTCCAGCCCACCTCAGATCATATTGGGAAGATGTGGCCCCTGAACTAAAATGAGTCTAACACCCCTGGATTAAGTCATTCTGCACCAGTTCAGCTACTCCCATAACAAAGAAGTCCACATTGTATTAAAAGTTTTATCAACAGCGAGTAGAAATGCATCCTATAGGAGCTCAGAGAGGCTTTGAAAGACTATAATGCCTCCACACAGAGGGGAGGCGGGGTCAATCACTCCCCTGCTGCATGAACATGACCTTATAGGGCAAATTGGAAAGTTGTAGGACTTTCCAAGAAGAGGATACGATGGGGTCGACACCGGTGGTATCAAGAGTGGAGATGCTTGAACCAGAGCACAGCCTAAATGTTTGGATCAGGTGATTCTTCTGTTTTTTCCATTTGTGAATGGGTAAAGGGCACCTCTCTGAGATAGTTCAGCAGCGTGCGCCAAGACCTTCAAGTCAAGGCAGAGTATGTTCCCTAATAAATCACTTCTGCTGAGTTCACACAATCACCTAAATAACATTTATTTAATGGTCTGCATCACAACACAGGGTGTAGCGTTACTCAGAGCATTACGTAAGGCCACCAAAACATTGGCACCACTTGAAGTTGAAGGTGTCAGAAGTGTCAGGCTGATGAGAAATAAATCTATTAAAGGCAACGCAAACATGTTCTACAAAAGATATATGTCGTCCTACCTTGATCAGCAGAGGAAAAGTGCATTTTCTGTCCTTTAAGAGCCTGTCCAGTTTTTTCTTGGCGCTATTTCTGTGTGAAGAAATAACGTTATTTAGACTAAGCTGGGGAACTATTCGGGTCAATAATACAATAATAATACAATATGGAACACTTGAGAGTTAAAAAAGTAAATAAAATAACATAAAAAAAAAACTCGTGATGCCCTTGACTTTGACAGATATGAGATATATTAAAAACACAATATTAAGATGACGTGAATTATTTTGAGCTGATTTCTTTTATAGGTAACCACAGCTGAGAAGTGAAAGAACCTGTTTATAAAAACTACACTGACACCTTCTGGGCACAGGGTTGGTCTTATTCAGCAAACATGGAAAAGTGTGTGTATTTAATTACGGTGTTGTACAACAGCACATCTGAATTTAAGAAAGAAAGAAAGAAAGAAAGAAGGCAGTAGCTGTGCATTCCATGACATGAATTTAAGTGTAAATCTAAATAACATTATGATAGATAGATAGATAGATAGATAGATAGATAGATAGATAGATAGATAGATAGATAGATAGATAGATAGATAGATAAAACTTTCTTGATCCCATAATGGAGAATTTCACTGGTCAAAGCAGCAACAGGACAAAGTGTAAGACTATCTGCATGCGTAAGGTAGTGCAAAAACCAACAATTAAAATAATAATAATAATAATAATAATAATAATAATAATAATAATAATAATAGTAAAAAAAAAAAAGTAATAAAACCCTACAAGCTATATCCTCCTGGAGACCCACCAATGCATTTTTGTCCTCTGTAGGGGACAAAAGTTTGACAGTTTTACTTTTAAAAAAAGAAAAAAAAGATGTCCATTGCAAAGCAGATTCTATTACAAATAAATACATAAAAATAATTTTAAAAATGGATCAGAAAAAAACTGTTGCATGATGCAGGTTCCAGTCAGGACAATAGTTCAATATAATAATAATTTAAAAAAAAGCAGAAATTGTCACTTTCCTGGGTGTCAGGAGGATAAACGCATATTTATAGAACAGTCGTCTTATACTTAACATAAATAAACTAGAATAACCGAATAAAAAACATGCCACAGGTCTGTTACGTTAATAAAAATGTAACCTAATATACTGCGAACAAACTTATAAAACAATATTTTACTAACCTTTTGTCAGACGGTTTGTTTGACGCGCTCATGGTGAAATAAATCAACAAAGAGGGAGTGATGAAGCGGTCACGCGTGACATGCCAGATAGTTAGTAGTCCTCAACCCAGAGATAAGTCCCATCTGACAGTGTGTGCGCGCGCGCCCGCGTGTGTGTGTGTGTCGGGTTTATCTAAACACAATGGCTCTAATATCCGCCACTCTAAGTACTCACAGTCAATTCCATTCTCCTTTTTTTTTCTTTTTTTTTTTTCTGACGCAGCTTTTGGGCAGGTGCTTACGTGCGTGCGTGTTGCGCGTGCGCGGTGGGGTGAGCGATAGGGAGTGGACGAGGGAGACAAAAGCCACACGGCACCCACTAGGCTATACGTTTTCCACATCCTGTCGGTCACAGGACAGTGGCCACGACGACACGGTAACAGTAACAGAAGAGACAAACACAAGTCAGTATGCGCGAGACTCCAAAAGTAACGCACGTGCCAGTCAAAACTTATCAACAGGAGGGATTTGGGGCCTCTTTTTTTTTTCATTGTAGGCCACGCAAACCCATAATGTATAATAATCCTTCAAATGTGAATAATGTGTAAATAAGTATAACCATGCTAATCTTCTGCCCTGTAATAACAATACAATATCTATTCAATATTTATTAACCTTTTCATGCATGAATTCTGAGAGTTTTAATCTAGATTTTTTTTTCCTGGGTGTTTTTGGGTATGAAAAAAACAATTAGATTGACATTTTCTTGTGAACCTATTTTTCATGGAGTTGTAAATATGTCCACTCAGCTGTTTCGGAAGCAAAGAAACATGTATTTATTGATATAATGTGTGAAATCTATTAAATAAAGCCATTTTTAATGCTGCTAATCTGATGTTTTCTCACATTTTAACTTACTCTAATACTAGTCATTACTCACTTCATGGAGATAATACAAAAAAAAAAAAAACAAAAAACAAACAAACAAACAAACAATCTGATGACAATAACAAGTAGTTGATTTACACTCAAATATGTCACTGCAGATCAGGTTTAGCCAGAACAGCAAAGTTACAGTAATGGGATGAATGTATGAGTGTCCACTGTGTCGGTAGATATGGAACTAAAACAACAAAACCTATGAATATACAAGAGAACAGCCATAGAATAGCTGTCCGCTGTAATGACCAGTAGGTGTGAAAGGGTTAAAAGTAAATAAATAAATGCACTATATTAATGTAGACCTGGTTCATAGTGTTTTATACTGTTTTTAAAGGAAATACACATTGCTAATACTGTTTACTAGAGATACTGTCTGTTATTGTTAGTGTCACATTCTATTAATACTGTAAATTGTGTCTATTTATACTTTATCCAGTTTTGTTTTTATACTGAGCTCTATTCTTTTGTTATTTTGTTAAATTGTCCATTTTTATTCATTCATTCATTTTCTATACCTGCTTTATCCTCACTAGGGTCACGGGGGTCACATGGAGCCTATCCCAGCTACTTAAGGGTGAAGGCGGGGACCCATTTTTATTATATTTTCTTATCTTATTTTTTAGTTTTTGTCATTTTATATTTGCTCTGTTCTTTATTTCTGTAGTACCAGTGTTTGTTAATGCTGCACTGACTGAAGTAGCACTCCTAATTTCATTGTACACACAATAATAATAAAGGCTATTCTACTGGAAAAATAATCTGATCTGAAGTAAATCAGCTATTCTGAGCCAATGCTAAATTCACAATTTCTCCAACAAGTCCAGATTTTCAAATATACAGTCACAGGAAAAAAATATTAGACCACCCTTGTTTTCTCCAATTTCTTGTTTATTTTAATGCCTGGTACAAAGGTACATTTGTTTGGACAAATATAATGATAACAGCAAAAATAGCTCATAGCTTTTTAATTTCAGAGCTGATATCTATCCCTTTTCCATGTTTTCTTGATAATAACCAAAATGTTCTTTCTAGAAAGGTAAAAAAAAAAAAAGAGACTGTTTTCCTGAAAAAACAAAAGAAAACACACTTAACACATAAAAACCCAGTGCTCCTTTTTCTCTCTGTATTGAACCATTCTTAAATGATTTATCATAATATTTTTGTCTGTATTTATTAACTGTTCATTAACCCTTTCATGCAGGATGTTCACATTCGTGGACACATAGTTTAACTCACTTTCCAAAGGGTTATAAAGGTAATATTCTCCAAACCACATGGGGGCAGGTTCCATAGACGCTAAGCAATACAATGACAAAAAGGATCATCTTAGTTTTAGAATTGGGACTGCTCTGTGATCTCATAAAGTTAACCTCCAAAGACCCAGCTATGTTTGCGGCTTTATTAAAAAAAAACAAAAAAACAAAAAAACAAAAACTGTCCATCACAAAGGACATTCCAAAAAAAAAAACATCTGAAAAAAAGGTTGCATCATGATATTTCCAATATAAACAATTATTTAATTTAAAAAAAAAAAAAGCCTCAACTTGTACTTTCCTGGGTCTCAAGAGGTTAAATATATTCTTAATAAAACCACATTTTTAAAAAACCCAAAAAACATTTCAACTTTAGCCTAATTTTGAATCAATCTAACAAAAAAAAAATCTAAATACTATTTTTTAATAACTTATGCATGAAAGGGTTAGAGCTTAGAGTAACATTGAGGGCTATTATATCAGAAACAGAGAGAACTGAAGAAAAAGTGACCTTTCCTGTAAACTATATCATTAATTGAACATAAAATAAGTGTGTCCATCCACTGTCATTGATCCAACGCCATAGGTTTTACTAGTGAATTAATGTTGTAGAAGATGACAATGTTTCCATGGTGACTACAGAGGCTCTTAATGACCAAATGGTTCATATCTGATGACCGTGAAAAGATGAAAAACTGTATTTTACACCAATTATTTATACAACAGGTGTTAGATATTTTACATGTGTAGATAGTTTTGGTCTCCAGTGGATGTTTGGGTCTTTATGGGTTTAAAAAAAAGTACTAAAAACAGCACTTTGTATTTGCTAAAGAAACTCAAAATCACAGCCAGATTTCAACAATGAAGTTTATTCAGAATAAACAAGGAAGCATTAAAGCACCAGTCAAAAAAGAACAATAACAACACAGAGATTGGTTACAGCTGTTGTTTCATACCTTCAGCTCATGTGTCTTTGTATTACAGAGCAGCTTATTCTCCTGTAATTATAGGCAGCAATAAAACTGAGCACCATTTGAACCGATAACAAGAAACGGATACACATACTTTTAAGTATTTTGGATAGTTAAGTTAAAAAAAAAAAAAAAAAAAAAGACTAAAGCAAGTAAAGTTTGAGATTAAGATCTTTTGACCAGTTTTAAACATCTGCTCGGTGCAAAAACCCCTCGCTACTCATGATTGGTCTGATAAACTTGGGACCAGGTCACTTAAATCCCAATTCCCCATTTAATTATCATCCATTATGTGTGCATATATTATTTAGGAAATACATTTGTTGGAACTGAAAGCAGGATAAAATGAGTGAATATTTCATTATTTATATTTTGTTATTTACTAATATATTTTAGTTTTTCATAAAAATATCACAATCATCACAATCACGTGTTCCTGAAAAACTGATGCAAATCACAAAAATCACAGGATTCAATTTTATACTGTAATTACTTATATATCAGAACGGAGGAGGTGGGTTGGATTGGACTCAGAGGTATAAATGTCCCAGTTGAGATTTTTTCCCCATTTGAGCAAGGACTTTTTGAGAATACAAGACAGGTGATTTTCTCCGTTCTGCCTTAAAGGAATGGTATTGTGTTTTGTTTTGTTTTTTAATGGAATTATTCATTTTAACCCCTTAATGCCTGAATCAATTTCCAACTGTAGAAAAAAAAAATTTGACTTGTGTTTTTTCTTTCAAGTAGATAGTATTTTGGTTGCATTTTGGAGCAGGGTGGGTTTGATGAGAATTTGCATCAATAGGCATTAAGGGGTTAAATAATTTCCCTGTGCCCTACATAAACATTAAAAGCTCTGCTTGGGTCTGAGATCCTCCTTAATTCAACTCCACAGGTCCATCTTCAACCCTATTTCTGAGTAATGACACCAGAAAGGTCCTTTTGAGCACTGGCCCTTTAAATGCAAATGAGACACTTCATGCCCCACCCCCTCCCTGTTGTTGACAGTGCTTCTCTGTCCCATTCAGTCGCTTGCGTTCATTAATACAACCAACAACTGAACATTTTAGGTAATCGGCTCCAAGTCTGGGCATATTTTCTGCTGCTGACAAACATTTATATCGTACTCAGAGAAATGTCTGTTGGAAGTCTTGACCTTATATGTGCAAATGTCATGACGTAACAGTTATAAAACATAACAAAATAAGCAGGAATTAAAACAGGTTGTAAAAATCCACTTGATTTTTGCTGGAATGAGTCTAAAGATAGTTTTGCAGCACCTGGAGGGTTCAAATTCAAACTTTATGAACTGTTAGGGTCCAAATACACAAATAAACTAGAAAAGCACTCAAAGAGCGCAGACCTCCGCCAAGACAGTGTTTGAGCTTCACCAAAATGTAATCAATTGGTCCTTGTATCATTCCTTTGCCGGCGTTTATCTGTTTGTTTGTTTGTCTGTCTGTCTGTCTGTCTGTGTACAAAATAACTCAAAAAGTTATGGACGGATTTTGATGAAATTTTCAGG
>JAQQZY010000024.1:3301025-3319594 GCA_030068375.1 Ostorhinchus rueppellii | reverse complement strand
CCGGAGTTCTCCCGAAACTTCACCGAAGTCCTTAGTCGAGCTATTCTGAATAATCGAGCTAAGCTGTGCATGGAAACATACTGACTGTCTTGTAATGACCAAAAATAGTCACTTGACTGATAAAGGGTTAAGGTGGGGATGCCAGTAAGAACACTTGAATGCATATAAATGTGCAGATGAATGTGTTTGGAGACGATGTGTGTGATTTCAGTGGCGCTGACCCATAAAGACTAAAAGCATGTGGTGTGTTTGAGGGGAAGGGGGTCTCTCTGTCTCTGTCTCTCGCTCTCTCTCTGTGTCTCTTTCTCTCTCTCTCATTCTCTCTGCCTCTCTTCCTTTTCTACATATCTGTCCACCAAGTCTCTCACGAACTCCCCCCACCATCTCATAACCCCCTCACCCTTCCACACATCTTACCTCTAGACCTCTCTCCCCTTTCCCGACCCTCACTCGATTCTCAGTGTCTTGCGCTGAAAGGGAGAAAGAATGCTAAGCCCGCACAAATCTCCGTCATTATTAGTTTTACAGGAGCGGGGCTCATGTCACTGGGAGGCCCCAGCTTCACTTACACAAAAGACAGAGTAAAGAGAAAGAGTGAGAGAAAAATGAGGGAGCACAAAGGGGGGAGATACAGAGATAGGGGGAGAGGGCAGCTGAAGAGACTGCATGAATGAATGTGTGGGAAAGTTCGAGGGTTACAGCCTGTAGCATTGTGCAGATGTGCATTTAGGGTTTTATTCAATGAGCACAAAGCTGCATTAAACAACTTTTTAAAGCTGCTGAAGGTGGTGTTTTTACTTTGTAAGTTTAAAAGGTGACTTATGATTAGAGTGTTTAGAGCACGGGTGTCAAATACATGTCTCGCAGGCTAAAAATGGCCCACCAGAGGGTCCAATATGACCCATGGGACGAATTTGTGAAGAGCAAAAATGACACAGAAGACATTAACGTCAAGGGTGTTATTGAGTCCTGACAAGTTGTTTGGATTATGAAGTTAAATAGTACATGTCAGTTCCAGATGCCTGTTAGCAAATATTTGGTGCTTTTGTAGATCCACTGCAAGCTGTAAGCTGTACTGTACATGTATGAATGATAAACTGAGGTGTAATACTGTTAAAATGTACTTATTTTTCAGGTTATTCACATATTTGTAGTGACACTTTTACAGTGTAATTTTACTTTTTTTTTTTTTTTTTTTTGCACGAGAAGAGAAAAAATTGGAGTAGTTGTTATTTATAGATTTCCAGAATTTCCCTGGTTGGGATCCATAATGTCTATCTCGCTACGTATCTATATATCTATCTATATAATCAGATTAGGCTGCATGTACCGTAGGTCCTGAACTAAAATGCGTTTGAAGGGCTTGGTTTAGAGCACAGATCTGCTGTGATATCTAATGATATACACAGAGCTGGTGTTTAGCTGGTATCATGCATCAACATCATTTGTGTGACCTTTGTTTATCCTAACCCTAACTAGATGATAGGGCTCTACAGTGTATTTATGTAGGTTTGTGTAGATGAAAACTTTTCTGAAAACAATCTGGTGTGTACAACGTTATTATTGAAAACAGAGGTGGGATGATGGCTGGGTATTTATAAAAACAGATATGTGTTTACATGTGCTAAGATATCTTTGTATCGTATAACGGATATGTGACCTCAGTTTTGTCACAGCCATGAGCTGATGTATCACTATGAATGTATGTGACCACTAGAGTGTGTAGTGAGTCAGTGTGCATGTAAAAACTAAAGCCAAGGTGTAAGAACTGAGTTTCCAAGTCAAACAAAATGGCAAAAAAAAAAAAATTCCTGTTGTTTTTGCCACTTGGTGCTGCTGTAAAATAGAAGAATAATGTTATGCTCGTTCGTCTGTTCGTATTAGCCCAGTAATAATCATGTTGTTATGTTCACCAAGTTCCCCTGTTGTTGATGCACTGTTCAGATTCACTGGAACAGATCTGACTTAGTTTTGACAGTTTGAAACGGATCATTAGTGCAGGTTACACACTGAAAAATGGAGGGGATTTGTCGTTTGGTTGTGGTTCTGTCTAAAAACCAAAGCTAAGCTAACAGAGCTACAGTGTTTAACACATGTATTCTTCCAGCTCCACCCAGTATAAGGTGTTCCACTGCTGCCATAATTTAACAGTATTTCTGTTTACCTAAATATCTTTTTATGTTTCTGTAATGGTTAATCCACCAGTATATGACAGATATTTTTATCCAAACCATATCTTTAATGCTAAAATAGAACTATTGTTACTATCCATACATTTTCCAGTTTAATGTTTTCCAAAATAATGCAAAGGGAAATCCAGCAGCAAATGACTTTTTTTTTTTTTTTTTTATGAAGTTGCACAATTCCAGTTATCTTGCATTTCTGTGCAAAACTACATAAAAACAATGGCAGCAATAATGTAAACTGTGGTGGACACACTAAATATGGACATTTATGGTTATTATTTGTCAACAAGGACTATTTTGTTATTCCAATTTGAAGCAAGTTTTTGATAAACTATGAAATTAAGTTTCCTTATTTTCATGACAGGTGCTCCTAATAAATTTGTCAAGCACCATATAATGTAAACTATCAGCTGATTCAGCATGTGAAGACAAGTATGTAAGATAGTTAGACCGTTTTTGTTTTGTTTTGTTTTTTGTACTTGGTCTATTTTATTTTTATTGTTAATATTATAATGAGATTACGCTAATTTTATAAGCCCCATGGGGCTTTTCCTTTTCTCTCACCTGCACAGTCTTATTTATTTTGCACAAACACTAGAACAAGCAAAAAACCAAACTACTACTACTACTTATTATTATTATTATTATTATTATTATTATTATTATTATTATTATTGACTTTATAACACAAGCAGTTATTACAACTGACAAATGAGAAGCAGAAGTCAAATTAGTAGTGGAAAAACAACATTAACTGAAATAAGACAAAAAAAGTCTTGTTTTCCAAAAAAGTTCAGATTTCTTTTAGTTCTTGTCCAGTGTTTATGCTTCAGTGTAGAGGAATAATCTGTCTTAACAAACAATAGTTTTGTAAATCACACTTGATGTCTTGCATTCTTTTATCTAACGTTCTCCTTATAATACAGTCATGGAAAAAATTATTAGACCATCAAAAGTCATCAAAAACAACGGTTATGCAATCCAGTCCTCACTCCTGTGTGTATCATGTGACTAAAACAGAGAGAAAAGAAAACATGGAATGCCTAAAAGCACTGTTTTTGTCAGTACAATGCCATAGATATTATTTAAGAACTGAAGTGATTTTGGTTTTTATCAAGAAAACATGGAAAATGGATAGATTTTATCATTATATTTGTAAAAATAAATAAATGTACCTTTCGTTGTACAAGGCATGAAAATGAAGAAGAAATGGAAGAAAACAAGGGTGAACGAATCATTTTTTAGCTGAAAAACTCAAACTTTTCAGCTAAAATATAGTTAAACTAAACTGTGATTATAAACCAAACTGAAAGGCTATAAAAAGTATAGGAAAAAGAAATTAAAAAAGCTCATACCATAATAAGACATAAAACCAAAAATAACCACCTGCTGTCTGGGTTTAAGGTCTGAGACTGAGGGAAACGGCCAGTCTCTGTCCTGAAATAACAAAGTCTATGCCTGTGAGGGGATTCCGTTACAAGCACAATCATTTATTAACTTTTAAAATATGTTGAACGTCCAGCCAGGTAGCTGTTTATGATTGACATACTTTATCGAGAAACTTTGCCATAGGTATGGCAGTTACAACGCAGACAAAACGGGTGTAAGATAACAGAAACGGAGGAAAAAGATGGAATTTTCTAGAGCAAATATTACATTCTCCTCTGTTCCTGCTTGTTGTCGTGTAATTTCTGAAGCTGCACCAGCAACCAGGAACAGCTGCACGACTTCCAACATGAGCCTCCCAGTATTCTTAGATATGTCTTGGCATACATCAGCCATATCCTGCCTCCTTCACGTATGGAATGTATACATGAATATGAAATAAACTAAACAGCTGCAACTGTACAATGTCAGAAACAAGGGGTGAGGCGTGCTCGGATACAAAGCAACAGAGACCTAATCCAAAGGGGCACGCATGCTTACTGCCGCAGCTGGTAAACAGGAAATGGCATTCATACTGGATACAGGAACCCTTTTGGTTTCATCAGTGACAGACGCCTACAAGAGAGCAAAGAAGAAAAAAGAGTAATAAGAATTGTTAACGTTTGTTTTCGTGAACATGCCAATCTACTATTTTTGGCTAAAATTCTTAAAGGGCTCATATTTTGCTAAACCGACTTTTATTTATTTATTTATTTTCATTTATTTGTATATTTGGACCCTAATAGGTCATACAATTTGAATTTGAACCCTCCAGGTGCTGTGTGGCACCCTATAATGTAATAATTTACTGAAAATGTAATAACGCCTGAAAATGTAATAAAATTTGCACTTAACTCGATCGAAAATGTAATAAACCCCAATAATGTATGTTACTACTTTTTCAAAAAATTATTTCATTATAGGGTGCTACATGCTGCAAAGCTATCTTTATATTAATTTTTGGTGAAAATCAAGTGGATTTCTGTGTTTAAATTCCGTCTTGAAGGAACGCACCACCAGTTTTCCATACTGAACTGTATTCTTCCCTGATCTTGATACGAGTTGATGCATACCTCTCTTATTTCTGTGTGCGCACTCAATCGGCCTGGCGCATGATGCAACTTTGTTAGCATAGCCCATTATTTCCTCTGGGAACAAACAGGCGTGAAGATAGAAGCAGGCAAGCACTTCCACGGTTTCCCTATTTAAATACGGTTACGCGAGTAGTTACATGACCCAAGTATGGTTACACAAAATAAAATATTGCGATTTTCTAAGTGGATAAAATGGATAACTATATGGAGGAATTATACTTGGCAGAACTTTGATGTTGGCGCAGTAATATCATCACTCCTGGAAAATCCTCTCCCCAGGAGTGATGATTTTACTGCACCGACATCGAAGTTCTCTCAAGTGCAAATCCACCGTACAATATAGTTCTCCATTTTATAGTTAAAATTATTGCCATTTATTACAATTTGTATAAATGTATTTTGTATTTCTGTATTTTGAGTCTTTTCAGTGAACATCAGGTGTTTTCCTTTATTTAATTCACTGATCATGTAAATGCTCATTAAAGCTCAGAGTAAAGTTGAGTGTGATGATTTCAAAAAAAGATAAAACTGAAGATAAAATGACTTTTTCAGCAAAATACATCACTAATTGAACATAAACCTAGTGTGTCCATCCACTGTTAATGATCCAACTCCATGGGTTTTACTGGTGAAACAATGTTGTTGCAGATGACAGTGTTTCCATGGTAACTATGGAGCCTCTGAATGAATGTCCAAATGGGTCATATCTGATGACCATGAAAAGATGAAGAACTGTATTTTACACCAGTTATTGACATGACTTGATAAGATTAGTGGACCAGATGTTATTAAACAGTTTAGATGGTTTAGGCCATCAGCAGCAGCTGTTTGGGTTAAGTTATTGATGAAGATGTAAAAGTACTTGGCATTAAATAAGTTTATACTTCTTCCTACTCGTTTTTGAACATGCAACTTTAAACTTGCTTGTACTTGAAGACAGATTCTCTTTTTTTAAAGGATATTTATTTATTTATTTTTTATTTAGTTTCTTTGCATGTTTGAAAGAAGTTAAGAAGGAAAGAAAGAATGTGATTGCTGTTTACATGATTGTGTATTCATCTGTGTTGCCTTCAAGGATTATGTATGTACGTATTTAGTTAATTTACTTTTCTGGTATGTTAGTGCGTGTGTGTGTGTGTGTATGTATGTGAGGTTAGTTACTTACAAAAATCTAAGGGATTTGACTTTCATATTATATTGATAAGAAGCTAAAGGATAGACTGTTGTGTGGGAAGTGGTGGGATTAAATAAGTCATACTTCCTCCCACCCCTGTTCAAATGTGCAAATGAAGTCATGTATGTGTATGCTTTTGTTTTTTGTCTTGCCTTGTTGCATATTTGAAAGAAAGAAAGAGGGGAAGGAAGGAAAGAGAGAGAGGGAAGGAAGGAAGAAAGTCCACAGATTGACAGAGGGACCCTTTCAGAGTGGATGTGTGACTCTTCACACAGACGTTCCCCCTCAGAACACGGACATTCCTTTTTATCTTACAGTTGTTACTCTGGAGGCTCACATACATTGTAACTGTTTTTTATTTTTATTTTTTTTCCTGCAGGGTGGAGTGTCTGCGAGTCTCAGGGGGCTTCATACCACATGATGTTCAAGATTAATTCCAGTCTGATTCATGGCGTAATAGTTGGTCCAGAGGTGGATGGGACTCAGCGGTCAGAGCGGTTCCAGCGGCACACAAGTGAGCCAAGTAAATATGAATTTATACGAACCACATGGGAATGTGTGTGGCATATGTTTGGTAATGAAGTCCAGAGCCTGTGCATCTGGACAGAACATGTGCAGTTTTATTCAGTTATTTGTTTGTCCTGATAGTGTGTGTGGTTTGTGTTCGGGGTTTACAAAGCATTCACAAGGTGTGAGGAGTGTTTTCTCTGTAATTCAACAGATTTCTGCCTAAAATCTAAAGCAGCAGGAATGGGTTGGTTAGTATTAGGACACGATTTGGCAAAAATATGGTCTCTTTTAAATAGATTTGATGCTGAAAACATCTTCCATGTGTTTGTGAGGATTAAAAAAAAATACGTTATCGCCTTGTAATTTTGGTTTTCAGATGGGATAGTTCTGGAAGTGTTTGTAGAACATATTTATATAGAGAGAAGGCTTTATTGATCCCACCATGAGGAAATAGCACAGTTAACAGCAGCGTATATACAACAAACAAGTGCAAGGAGAAAGAAAGAAAGAAAGAAGGCATTAACGTGCCATAATTAAAGGTTTTTGGATTGCTTTAAAAACTTTGAGTGATGTTACACTTGAAGATGCTTAACTCTTTATCAGGCAAGTGACTATTTTTGGTCATTTCCACATACATTACAAGACAGTCCCAGTAACAGTTACAGTGAAGATGCCGTGCTCTCCACCCAGACGTTTAAGAGAGATGGCGGTGCTATGCGAGTTTTTGAAAAGAAAGACAGGCAACCAAGTGAGGAATGATATCTAAAGAAAAATGGGAAATTTGGTGTTTGTATAAATACAGAATTAGAATTTTAAAAAATACATTGCATAAGTATTTCCATCAGGGCTGTTGAACTCATTTCAGATCAGGGGCCACATTCAGTCCAATTTGATGTCAAGTGGGCCGGACCAGTAAAATAACAGCATAATACCTCTTAAATGACGACTTTTCCTCTTTCTTTTTTTAATGCAATAAATGATATTAACCTTTACAAACTATCCTTTCTAAAAAAAAAAAAAAAAAAATGTTAATAACCTGGAAAAAAAGTTACGTTTTGTATTAAAAAACAAAACAAAAACTAAATTATGCTTCAGCTTATCATTTTTACATGTGTGTTACGCCCCTCTGACCACCACCGAACATTCATACACCAGTGTGAGTGACACTGGAGGCAAGGAGGGTGAAGTGTCTTGCTCAAGGACAGAGCAGGATTCGAACCACCAACCCTTCAGTTATTGGATGACCCGCTCTACCCCTTGAGCCCAGGTGTGGTTATTGGGTCTATTAGGTCTAACTCTTTGACGTAGTTAATAAAGGGTGTCCAAATGTTTTCAAACACTTCCTGTTACTGACTGTAGCTTATTCTTTCTAATGGAAGGCTAGACAACACTTGATTGAAACACTGGGAGGTACTGGATTTGCTGGTGTTTTTCCAATTCTGTGCAGTGCATTGTTTTGCAGACAAAAGACTGAGGTCTAAAAAAGCGCATTCACTTTGACTATTGTTATGTTTATCTGGATAAATAGCTAAAAGAAATGGCATGGGGTCCTGTTTAATCTACTTATTTCCTTCAGTTTTATCTGCTTCTGTCGTTTGTTCCAGGCAGTGGGTGCAGAAAAATTAAAAGCTTTCTTTCCCACTTCTGTCCTGACTTTCGGCGCACACAGATATAACAGATCCAAGGACCAGAGACTGTGATTATTAAAGTCATGATGCCATATATACATGCACTGCCCGGCCAAAAAAAAAGTCACATGCAATATTTCCGTGCCCGACCTTTGGTTTGAATACAGGAGACATTCACTGGATTTAACTCTCAAATAGTTCAGATCCTCCCATGGGTAAATACTGCAGTGGTTAAGAATGTTTGAGCTGGAACAGGTTCTTGAACTCTAACTGCAGTGAGTGTCCTCTCATGTCTAATGTCAAACAGATTGGACAATGCCAGGACTGATCAGGATCATCAGGTATGTGACAGAATAGTTCAGGTAGAATGAGACATCATTTCCACACATGGATTAACCAACAGAAAGTCCAGACTCTAATTCAGGATGTGATGAACACTTGATGCACCGGCCTGATTCTACATCATCAATAATCAGAAATTAATGCAACTATGGATGAAAAAGTATAATGAACCTTATTGTGACACTACATAAGCATCATGTGGTAAAAACGTTGTGACAGTGAACGTCTCCTGGAATCCAAACCAAAGGTGGTGCAGTCAAATATTACATGTGACTTTTTTTTTTTTGGCCGGGCAGTGTATATAAATACTTTTTTAAATATATTTTAATATGGACTTTCCCAAACTTAGGGTCTGGGCCCAAACCTGTTTACACTGGATATGTTTTGACTTGTTTGTTTGTGGTTTGTTTTGTGTCTCATAATTAATGACTGTGTGCTGTTAGTTACCAACATTACGTTATCTTGTCAACAACAACTGGTCCACAGACGTATTAATGAAGTGAAATGTGTTAGCACTGTTTTGATCATGAGTCAATAAAAATGTACGTATCATGGATCTTGGACTAAGAGTTTGGGACTGATGCTTTAACCCATGAAGACCCAGTGCTACTTTTGTACCAGTTCCCAAGTAGTTGTCTTATTTTGTGGTGTTTTTTTTTTTTTTTCTCTCTTCCCCCCCCATTTAATATATTATTTTTCCTCTGTATTTTGTATTTTTTAGTGTTAATCATGCATTTTTCTATATTTAATTCACCAATTATGTAGATGTTCTAGAAAACTCGGACTAAATTCAAAGGTTATTTTATCTAAACTAGACAAACTGAAGAAAAAGGGAGGTGTTTTGTTGTTTTTTGTTGTTCTGGGGTGATTTTTTTTTTTTCACCATTTATAATATTATCTTCTGTATTTTGCATTTTAAAATTTGTTAATCATGCATTTTTCTATATTTAACTCATTGATCATGTAGACATTCATGAAAACTCAGTAAATTCAAAGGTTTCTTTATCTAAATAAGAAAAAACTGAAGAAAAAGGGAGGGTTTTGTTTTTTGTTTTTGTTTTGTTTTTAGCAAAAATATCTAACTGAATGTAAACGCATATGTCCAGCCACTGTTCTTGATTAAACTCCATCTGTTTTATTGGTGAATCAATGTTGACGGTGTTTCCATGGTAACTATAGAGCCTCTGAACGTCCAAACGGGTCATATCTGACGACCATGAAAAGATGAAGAACTGTATTTTACACCAATTATTTCCATGTACTGATAGGATTAGTGGATCAACAGGTATTAAACTGTTTAGCTCAGTAGATGGTTTTAGTTGCTGGTGGCTGTTTGGGTCTTTATGGGTTGAACTAGTTTGTTTGGCTGCTGGATATCTGGAGTCGATGTCTGTCAAACGCATTCATTTCCAAAGCAGAGCAGTCAGCTGGGGTCAGAGGTCACGGGTGATTGATCGGTAGGAGCTGAGTCACGGTATTTAGAGAAAGGTGAAAGTTTGCACTGGTGGGCTGTGACTGTTCAGCACATATAACAGTAAAAGCTTTTTACTTTAGCTTTTAGTTAAACTTTTACTTTTTAACATGGCTTTATTCTGTTACTTGTACTTTTTTATTTATTTTTTTTACAACTGCTGGGACAGTGGGTTTGGTGTAAAACACTTTATGCTACATGTGATATCTATGAAGATTTCTGTAAAAATAAAGTTTAATAGATTGTCTGTATTAATGACTGTTAACAATGTAGGATTTTTTTTTTTTTTAAATTGTGTCTTTTATTTAGAAAGGGCAGGAGCATGTAACGAGACAAATGCATCCGAAAGAATAATTACCCTTCTAATTTTTGAAGAAGTCCATAAAAGAACTACTTACAAGAACCTGTGGGGGGCACCCGCTGCTGCTGTCTCAGAAAAAAATAATAATAAAAGTGATCACACACTGGTATTGGAGAATCTGGATATCGGTGAGGTCATACAAAGTCTGCTCTCATTAGGGGGATGAATCTTATCCAGCTGTTCCAATTTTTTTTTTTTTTGGTTTCATATTTTTTATTGAAAGGAGCAAAGGGAGTCAAATATTAGTCAATACTGGTGTCAACATTAAGCACATTAGTATATACCATTAGAATTTTTTTTTTTTAACAAATAACAATAAAACCCAATAAAGAGTACATTGAAAAGAAAGCTAAAACATAGTCATAACATAATTAAACTGGTCACCTAAAAAAAATAAATTAATTAATTAATTAATAAAATAGAATTAAAAAGTGGGGGGGGGAGGGAATTGCGTTGTCTCAAAAAGTCTATAAATGGTTGCCATTTGTTCAAGTTCCCCTGTTTTGAATATCTAATTTTCTCTACTTTTCTAAAGGACATGACCTCGTTAATCCATCGTGTGCTGGAGGGGCTGCTGGAGATTTCCAGTTAAGAAGGAGCTGCCGTTTAGTAATTATGGAGGTAAATGCTGTTACTTCCAATTCTTTAATAGAGTATCGAGTAGACTCTACTGGAAGACCAAAAATACAAATGTGTGGTGAAGTATCAATGGATTTGGAAAATACCTTACAGCTGCTCCACATATGATAACATTTTCAAGTCTAGGTTTTTAGAGTTTTTATCCAACTGTAATCAGACAGCTCAACAAAATTACGGGACTATAGTGCAATACAGACCCCCAAAAAGTGCAATAAGTGACTCCTGTACAGTGCAGTTATGTCTTTTTTTTTTATCATTTAAGGTATTTATTTACCCAGTCTTTTTAATCTAGCTTTTACATCTTTGACATATATGGCTTGTCTTCTTTTAGCTGTTGTTTTTAAAGGAATTCTCCTTGTGTTGTGCATTTTAGAAATTTCATTCTGTAGCTGCATCTGGGGTGTTTTTACTGAATGACAAATAAACCTGATTCTGAAAATGTATCTCATCGGGTTCTTATTAAATAGGTAGATTTTTCCATTCTAAATATTTCGAGAACAGTTCCAATCCAATCATCTTGTGTGGGTGGAATCAGGTTCAACCATCTTCTCGTGATTGATTTTTTTTAATTTTTTAAAAATTTTTTTGCTAACAACTAGGAGTAGACAATGTACGATTTAATAGTGCATTTAGAAATGTGTGGTTCTACTGCATTTACTCTTAAAAGGATGAAATCCTCCTCTGTGTTTAAAAACTCATTTTCTTATCTTGATGAACTGCGTCTGAACGGCTCTAAAAACCTACTTGATCTGTTTTACTGTCTCATTTTAAAAAAGTTCAGTGAGCATTAGTTGCATCCCAGCATTTAGCTTCAGTGTGTGTCTGATAGAATACAAAGCCCGGGCAGCTGAAGGGAGCGGATAAATCTGACTTAATGACTGTTTTACTAGCGACAGCCTGTGTGTTTGTCTTGTTTGAACAGACTGTGTTTTGAACGATGGGATAAAAAGGAAACGCATGTCCCCACAGTGTGTATATACACACAAAGAATAAGATTGTTATGGCTTTTATGTGATTTATTTAGCTATAAAGAGACGATGTGAGTGTGACTGGCGCCACTTTAACAAGATATCAACTAAATACATCAGCAAAGTAATGGAAAAAGTTTCTACGCTGGTAACAGTATCCGATAATGTGGCCTCTGCATCTCCAGCTGCTTAAAACGACTTATTGTTGCTTCTATGTGCCTTTGAATGTGTGCCACAGTGCATGTGGGCTGGCACTAGCTGATAGATAAACAGAGGAAGATGAAGGAAAATGGAACAAAAAAACAAGCTGGAGGACAGAGGAAGTGCTGACGACTGCAGACAAAGACACAGACCAAACATTGGCTTGACTTCTGACATCCCATATCGCTCATCAGTTTTATCGTCCCTGAAGCCACAAAGAACCTTGTCTTTTCATTTGACCTCGTACAGATTGCACACCAGAGGTGGGAAGTAACAAAGTATAAGTACTTTGTTACTGTACTTAAGTAGATTTTTTTTTTTAGGTATCTGTACTTCACTTGAGTATTTATTTTTATGGAGACTTTTTACTTTTACTCCCTACATTAAATATCTGTACTTTTACATCTGTACTTGCATTCTCAGAATAGGCTCCTTACTTTTTCAAATTAAACGGGTCTGACAGTCTGTAAAATGCGTCGCTTTAGAGGGAAAATCAGTGGAGGCCAGAAGGAGCACAGGCTGTGAACAGGGTCAGTACCCGTGTCCTGTACAGGTCCACTTCTTCCAAACTTTTCCACTTATACCCACAAAACCAGGTACTGCCCCCGACCCATGATTAAACCCATCGTCTACACAGTCACTCACCTTTAAGGGCTTTATTTTTGGCTAAAACACATGCCATCAATAAATCTGTAATATGCGCTGCTCAGCGTCATCTTTACCCGTATATAAACAGAGGTGAAGCTTACTTCAAAACAAAACAAACCATCTGTGGATCAACCACGGTCCAATTAGCTGATCATCATCATTAAATGTCTTAAAAATTCTTTTCATCCATGAATCTTTTTAAAAATGTTCTCTTCTTTTCCTGCTACCTGCTTGTATTTTGTTGAATTTAACCCGTGCCTCTACCTGTGAAATTTCTTCTATGATTGCATGATAGTTTTACTTTTTACTTTTGTGCTTTATTACAATTGAGATGTACTTTTTTACTTAAGAAGTTGAAGCAGTACTTCTACTTTTTCAAGCATATTTTTTCACCCAAGTAGCTGTACTTGTACTCAAGTATAGAATGTGAGTACTTTTACCACGTCTGTTGCACACTGCCTGCATATGTCCATATAGACTACTTTTATCTGTTGTATAGAGTTGGCTTTTTGGATAATTTAGTATTTATTTCTACACTGAGAAAAAAATATAAACACAGCATCTGACACTTGAACCCATAAAGACCCAAACATCCACCAAAAGACCAAAACCATCTACTGATCTAAACCGTTTAATACCTGTTCATCCACTAATCTGATCAATACATGTCAGTAATTGGTGTAAAATACAGTTTTTCATCTTTTTATGGCCATCAGATATTACCCATTTGGACATTCAGAGGCTCTGTAGTTACCATGGAAACGCTGTCATGTTCTACATCAGGGGTGTGGAACTCATTTTAGTTCAGGGGCCACATACAGTCCAGTATGAGCTCATGTTGGCCAGTGGAAAAAAAGCAAAATAATGTGATGAAAATGTTTGTATCTACAACCTACAGTATACCACACTAAAACAAAGATGAGCTTGAGGAGCACACAAGAATATACTTTTATGTGTAATGCTATTTTATGACTAGATAGTCACTTATTCCAATAATGTTCTACTGTATATTTTGTTATTGTACTGGATTTATTTGACCATTTAAACACACAAATTGAAGAAGACATTTTAATGTCCTGGTTCAGATTATTTCACGGTGTAATTTTTTTTTTTTGTATATTGTCAATACTTTTCAGAAAACACTGCATTTTCAGTATAATTTTGGGATATTTTTATACAGTCTCTTTCACCTTAAATATTTTTGCTGCTAAATAAGAAACAGCTGCTAAAGTGATTTCCATTGTTTCTGTAACTGACCATAAAAAATCTAGTCTATTGTAGACTAGTCTTTTCTAAAATCCCTGAGATTATACACTGCCTGGCCAAAAAAAAAAAAAAAAAGTCACGCATGGAATATTTGACTGCCCCACCTTTGGTTTGGATTCCAGGAGACGTTCACTGTCATGTCTTTTTTGCCATATGATGCTGATGTAACTCTTGGTCCAAGATCCATGGTATGTACATTTGTATTGACTCATGATCAAAACAGTGTTAAAACAATCCACTTCACTCAATCTAATACGTCTGTGGACCAGTTGTTGTTGAGAAGATAACGTAATGTTGGCAACTAACAGCACACAGTCATTATTTATGAAACACAAAACAAACAACAAACAAGTCAAAGCAAATCCGGTGTAAACAGGTTTGGGCCCAGACCCCAAGTTTGGGAAAGTCGTATTAAAATGCTGAAGTATTTATATACACTGCCCGGCCAAAAAAAGTCAGACATGTAATATTTGACTGCCCCACCTTTGGTTTGGATTCCAGGAGACGTTCACTGTCGCATCTTTTTTTTTAACCACATGATGCTTATGGTCATAGTATTTTTCATCCGTCGTTGTATTAATTTCTGATCACTGATGTAGAATCAGGCCGGTGCATCCAGTCTTCATCACATCCTGAATTAGTCTGAACTTTCTGTTGGCTAATCCATGTGTGGAAGTGATGTCTGATTGTCCCTGAACCATTGTTACATACCTGATGATCCTAATCAGTCCTGGCATTGTCTAATGTTTTACATGTTAAAGACATGAGAGGGCACTTATTTATTTATCACCTTTATTTAACCAGGAAGACCTCATTGAGAGGAAAAATCTCTTTTCCAAGAGTGTCCTGGCCAAGACAAGCAGCAGTCCATTAAAAGAGACGTAAAACTTTCACACATAAAAACAAAACGAGTTAACATGAAGTAAAAACCTTCTAAAATCAATGTTTTTAAAGTGCGCACAGATCAAGGTAAAGTGCATTAGACGAAACATCTGCAGCTGGATGTCTCTGCCTCTAAGGCAAACCACACCCTCTTTGCTGGCCCCTGGATCTCGGAGGGGTTGTGGTGTCTTGTCTGTGTTCAACTCTGTGTCGGTCTTCTTTGCTTCACTCGGTCACAGCAGATTCATGTGAACAGCTGCTGTTGTGTGGATTTGATACTGGGATTATTTGTATCATTTGTGCTGTTATTTACCGTTTTGTTCATGTGTTCTGCCCTTATATCTCATTTAACAGGTCCTATTTATTTAGTTTCAGTATAATTTCTTTGTCCAGTTTACTCAGTTATTGTTCCCATTATAATTCTCTCCATGGTTGTTATTGTTAGTATTAGTCATTGTCTTGTGAGGGTCATATTGTCTTCCACAATCAAGGCTGTAGAACTCATTATAATTCAGGTCCCACATACAGACCAATATGATCTACAGTACAATAATAGGAGCATAAAAACCTACGAAAAATAATGACTCCATGTTTTCCTCCCAGTTTGATGTGGAAAAATATGACGCTATGCCTCTAAATAATGACGACTTCAAATTTTACTCTCTGTTTTAGTGCAAAAATAACATTAAATTAAAACCGCAAGCGGTGCCAACGGCCCTCGCCCTCCCTTGCGATCGCCTTCCCACGCGACCGCCAAAGCTGGCCTGGGAGGGTGACAACAGCTTCAAATTTGAGCCATATCCGTGTCCGTATGCCCGAACGAAGCAATTTTAATGAAGGTAAATTTGTAGGGGGTGCTATAGCACCAAACTGATGAATGGGTATAGGCCTGGGAAATTGACAACATATTCAAATTTGAGACAAATCAGTGTTTTTTATGTACAAACTGAAGCAATTTTTGTAAATGCAAAATGTGTAGGGGGTGCTATAGGCCCAATGTAAAATTCTTGTGATAACTGGGTGTAGGCCTGGGAGTTTGAAAAGGGACCCAAATTTGAGCCAAATCGGTATGTGTATGTCCGAACTGAAGTTATTTTAGCAAAAGTGAATTTGTAGGGGGCGCTATAGCACCAAATGTAAAATTTCTCTGATGATTGGGTGTAGGCCTGGAAGACTGACAATAGATTCAAATTTCGGTCCTAATCAGTCTTCGTATGTCTGAACTGATGCAATTTTTGTAACTCCTGCGCCCTCCTCACACAAAAATGGTGACACAGATTCCAAAAATTTGGCTAACTTTTGATGGCCCACTTCTTTAGATGATATACACCGATTTTCAGCTTGTTCAGACAAACGCCCAAGGACGAGTTCGTTAAAATACAACGTGAGTGAAAACGCTGACTGAGCATTTTGGAATTTTCAATCCAAGATGGCGGACTTGTGGTTTGTTTAGGGGCGTGGCCATAATAATATTTTTTGCTTGTCTCCTGATGATGAATCTGTGTACCGATTTTCATGGCTCTATGACAAACTTGACGTGGGCCAAGGTCCCATTGGCGTAATGTATTTCCACTTTTCAGGGGGGCGTTGTCACCACATTTCTTTACCGACATGTACGAAACCTATATGTAAATAAAATTTTGCGCACTTCCAAATTTTGGGCAAAATTTGATGAGTTTTCATAAATGTTCAGGAGGTCAAATTTGAGCTCAAAGAGCAGGAGAAGAAAAAATAAAGATGAAAGAAAAATAATAGTCTGAGCAGTGTATCCATGGCAACTACATATTTGGCCTCATTTGAAAGTTCCCGACCTCCCCCACGTCACCGTGGGGTCCAATGTCACTTGCCGTGTACTTACACACGTGACTGATCCCAAGTGGGCGTGGCCCATTGACTCCCATTCATTCCAAGCAGATGTAAATATGTGGTTTGTTTACATGTCATACACATGTTGGGAAAGGGCTCACTGCGGTGAATGTGACTGAGTGAGACGGGCGACAGTCGTCAATGGCGACCGCGTCACTGGCATTTTCGTCCCCATGCCACCGCTGCAGACTCAATAGGCCCTGTGCCCAGTGTTACTCGGGGCTTGGGCCCAATTATGAAAATATTTGCATTTACAAACTATCCTGTAACAATAATAAAATGTGAAGAACCTGAAATGTCTAAAGAAAATCAAGCACAATTTTAAGTATTTTTTTTTACTGTTACTCAGAGTTAAAGTTGAGGCATAATATTGTTAAAATTCCACTTATTTTTCTTAATGATTTTAAGTTGTTTTTTTTTTCTTTTTCCAGGCCATTTTCTTCTTTTTTGTTCAAATAGTTTAAAAAGTAAGTATTTTCATAATTTGATGGGGTTTTTTTCCACTAAAAAAGACCATTTGCAGTTATCATTATTTATAGATTATTATGTGATTACTTTACTGATGTAACCCACTTGAGATCAAATCAGGCTGAATGAAAAAATGAAAATGAGTTTGAGACCCCTGTCTTAGATTCTGTCTGTAGGCACATCATGACTTCTCTCACGCACTGAATAAAAGAAGGTGGTCGTGCATCTTTCCATTTTAGGAGCACTAACCTACGAGCCGGAAGAGATGAGAAGCATCTGCATTTGTTTGATAAGAACTTAGACCGTACTGATTTGGGATGACTCCGAACTGTGGATTTTATTCCATAGGAATACGAGCGTGTGTTTGTAAGGAAAAGTCTCCTCCTGTCAGGTCGTCGTGTGAACATTAGTGTCTCTGTTAAATGCAGTGACCTGTTCCGTGGTTGGTTTGGGCCTTCGGTGGCGGCGGTACGCTGCTCTGGCCACTGGTTATGCTCATTAAGCTCAACCCCCTGTAGCTGGGCTTATCATTTCTCATTACCACGATGCCTTTCTCTTCTCCAATGGAAGTGGAGGTTAGAGCCGTGTCCAAACTCGACGGTTTTCCCTTCATGACTATTTCAGTCCTGTGTCATTATCTTTCATCCTCTAACATCCCTAAGCAGCGCAAGGTCAAAGCATGACTGTACGGAGTCGTCTCTTCGGTTTTTCCCCAGGTATAATTGCTGCTTTTCTGTTCAGTCTCCTTTTTGTTCTTCACATTCCTCAGCTCTTTTCACTTTTCCCTTCCCCTCCCCTCGTCTGTGTACGTCAAATCCGACTAAACCTTTCCTTTTTGTCTTTCTTTTTACTTTTCAGGCTTTTGTCTTCGCCGTTTTCACTGTTTTCCTCTCACACCTTGCTTGTTTTCCCCTCGTTTCCTTTCTTTCCTCTTTTCTTTTCCTGCTACCAAGTGCTTTGAACTCAGGTAGCAGCCCCGCATTCCACAAGATGACCCCTCGAGAGCAAGGTCAGCTAAAAAGAAAGGGGGAAAAAAAAGAAAGATTTAAATACTATTTCAGCTGCTTCTATAGCGACCCCGACCAGAGGGGTTTCCAGTGTGGGGTCAAAGTGAATGGGAGGTGTAGCGTTAGTAATTTCTGCCAGACTTCAAAGCAAAGACTTTTTTGCTGTATTAGAGTCGACGGTGAAGGGGTCAGATGTGGACAACCCCATTTCCCTGCTGCTCCTCAACCACTTCTTCAAAACTCATGCATGTACAGTCACGGAAAAAAATATTAGACCACTCTTGTTTTCTTCAATTTCACTGTTCTAAAATTTTTTTATTTTATTTTTTTGCTAAATCTTACGTAGTTTAATAAGATGAATCAGAAAACAAATGACCAAAGTGCTGGTTAGCTCATGTTTTCAGTGTATATGATGGTGTGTTATTCCACATAT
>JAQQZY010000024.1:3279629-3297824 GCA_030068375.1 Ostorhinchus rueppellii | reverse complement strand
TACCCCGCCTTCACCCTTAAGTAGCTGGGATAGGCTCCATGTGACCCCCATGACCCTAGTGAGGATAAAGCGGGTATGGAAAATGAATGAATGAATGAATGACTAATACAAACAACCTGAAAACGTCGTAAGAAAAATAAGTGTCATTTTCACAATAAAATTCTGCTTCAGTTTGTCATTTACACAACTTCCAGATCACAATGGATCTACAAATACACAAAATATTCAGGAACAGGCAGAATGTCTGTGAAATTACTCTCCTTTTTCTTAGACAGTTCATGTTATTCACATCTTTTTAAAAAGATGGTTTGTAAATGTAAATATTTTCACCTAATTTGACTAAGTTTTTACCTCAAACTTAGAACAGTTCTGATTATTTATAGGTTAATATGTTATTCTATTAGTCTGTTTGTGTCTCCTGAGATAAAATGTTTTTGACATCCTTGATTGTTAATACCTCAGTGTAAGTTTTGTTTTTCACAAACTCATCCAGTGGACCCTGTGGTGGGCTGGTTTTAACCCTTTCATGCATCGTGGTCACTACAGTGGACAGCTATTCTACAGCTGTTGTATATTCGTGGTTGTTTTAGTTCCATATCAGCCAACACAGTGGACACACATGCATTCACACCATTACTGTAACTTTGCTGTTCTTGATAAACCTGATCTGTAGTGACATATTTGAGTGTAAATCAATTGGTTATTGGACTGTAATTAACGTTTTTTTTTTCAAACCAAAAAGATGTTTGTTTGTTTGTTTGTTTGGGTTTTTTTGCATATTATCTCCATGAAGTGAGTAATGACTAGTATTAGATTATGTTAAAATGTGAGAAAACACCAGATTAGCAGCATAAAAAATGTTTTTATTTCATAGATTTCACACAGTGTATCAATAAATGCATGTTTCTTTGCTTGAAAAACTAAATGCATGGTGATAATTGCTAAGAGATTGATCCTAAGAATGTGGAGATCAGAAGCTGTGCCCACTTTTAAGGCTTGGCTGCCAGAACTGACAGGTTTACTACACCTGGAGAGACTCAGATATGGCTTGTTGAACAAACTGAAGGTATTTTATAAGATTTGGAAGCCTTTTCTAGATCATCTTGCCCAGCATGATGAAGACTGACCAGTAGTCGAGCCCAAATGTGCTCCTCACCTTGTTTCTATACATCTATAGTACTGTCATAGTAACGTACACCCAGCTTTGTTTTTGTTAGTTTGTTTTCCCTTTGATTTTGTTGTTTGTATGTATGGTGTGACTTACTGTTTTGCAAAAATTGAATAAATATATAATTTAAAAATAAATAAATAAATAAAGGCATGGTGTCCAGCTGAGTGGACATTTTTACAACTAAAAAAAAAAAACCTAAAAAAATTCAACTGTACTGATTTTTATACCTAAAGAGGAATAAAAACACTAGATTAAAACTCTCATAATTCATGCATGAAAGGGTTAATCTTCCTTGCTGTTTGATATGTTTTTTATTTTTTAAGGCTGCAAATGCAATATTAGATGTCTGTCACTGGAGGGAGCTATAGGCATATTTTCACTTCGAACCCAGTGTTTACTAATGCATAACTGTACATTAAAGCAGTAAAAACATTCAATAATTATAAGAAAACCTTTGGGAAAACACGCATCAAATTTAATTTCATGTTGTTCACACATAGTGCAGATTCCTGAGACTCATAAAAGCTTTGAACAGTTACTTCTATTGAGCTTCATTTGTCTCAGTTTTTCATTTGTACTGGATGAAGTAAACTTTATTCTGCATTTCATCCTCTCCCATGACACTTTCTGTAGTCGGTGTGATTGATGTTGTGCAGATTTGCTGTAACATCTGAATTCCACAACTCCTGTCGTCTTGATGAAGAAAAATAACTCCTAGTGATGAAACGTTGACTTTCCTTCTGTGAATTGTGGCTCTTATTTCAGTCGTTTACAACAGAGACGGTTTTTCTTTATTCAAGTCTTGTTTGAGTCTCATGCCTCAGTTTCTTGGCTCAGTCCCATATTGTCTGTGTGCGTGCTGGGGTTATTGGTACGTGACCCCTGACCTCTGCGGCTCATCTGACGAAGTAGAAGCAGGAACAGAGCTGAGACAATGAGAGCCACTCCTGCCATGAGGAAACCCGTCCCATAATCGCTCATCTTGTCAATGAAGAATCCTAAAAAGAAAAAAACAGGGCTGAGAGTTTGGCAGGATGTGTATATTCACTTCTGCAACGTTTTGGTTCAAGAAACACTTCAACTTCCAACTTCTAAGTGTTAGTATTAGCCGAGCATCTTCTGGTTTATGTGTTTAACATGTACTAACATGACTCACCTAAACAACAGCATTAAACATGAGTCAAATGTTATGTTTGTCTATTTTTATTTTATTCTACTTTAGTTTTGTTCTTATTTTACTTTTTGTAAAATGTTATATTTTATTTTACTTTTTAGTTTCTAATTTTATAATCGCTATGTTTTTGTTTATTTTTGTATTCATACACAGTAAAATCAGCAGTGTAAATTCAACACTGAGACTTAAATTCAACACTTTTACAGTGTCTATATTGGTCCACACCACACAGTGTCAAAAGTCCACTTTTCAAAGTGTTAAGTGCCTAACACTATGACAGAGTTGGGCCAACTCTCTCAATAGTAACATTTTAACACTAATTAACACTGCTCGGTGTTGGAATTTCACAACACTAGTGTGTCGTGTCAAAGAATAACTCTGTCAGTGTTTTAGAGTATGCTTATATTGAAATGGTGTAGAAGTGCAGGGGTCTCCAAGGTAGGGGTCATGGAAGGTGTAAGTTTACTCTATGGGTGTCATTCACCCCAGAATATGCTTTTACTTTGAAGGAGCAAAGCCATCCCCACTTGTAATACAATTCTACCTTCACAGTAACAGTCAGGTTTGGTTTTGTTCTGCTACAGGTTTGACTAATGGTGTTGCATTAATAAAAACATAAAAAGGCCAATAAATGTTGTGAAACAGACACATGAACGTAAATAAACATGAACACAAAGCCCCCTTGAGCCTCTGCACATAAAATGGAACATAATGAGTAAAATCTCCAGTACCCACAATGCAATACAGCAGACTGGCACTAATCATCACTGTGTAGAGTTGAATTTTACACTGCATCTGTGCAGAACATTACACTGACTTTTAGCTCTATTGTTAGAGCTGGTTTACTCTCCATAGAGTTAAAAATACTCTATCTAGGTTAAGATAGCTTTACTTTGAAATATTGTCACTGTACTGTTGCACTAACTGTAGTAGCACTCAGTCTATTCTATTGTTTTATTTATTTTATTGCACTAAGCTCTATTCTTATTTTATCAAATTGTACATTTTTATTATATTTTCTTATCTTTGTAGTTTTTGTAATTTTATATTCATTCTGTTCTTTCTGTAGCACTGATATTGATGCACTGACTGAAGTAGTACAATACCTTCTATTCTATTCCTGCATGGTTGTATGGACCAATTTCAATTTGATATTCACAGTTGGCAGTTTTGCAAAATTCTTTGTCTTTATTCTTTATTCTATTTTTTTTTTTAAATATATATACTTATCTAAAGGACCTAAAACACATGAAAGCTACAGTTAAGTCATGTTTCCTGTTTTTATGCACAAACGTGGTCAATAAAGCGTATTCTGATAATTACAGACACTAAAACTACATATAAGGTTTTTTAAACACAAACTATTCTATTGTATATGCAACTCTCTCTTGGTGCTATAATGGATAAGAGGTTAAAGAGTAGTTTTAATGGAGTGAAAACATAATATCCTATTTACAACACCATTTTGTCTTCATTTAACAGCTGAAAATTACAAATGAGGGAACACACAGAAAAAGATAGGATTTCATGATTAATCTTATCGAAAGGCGGTAATGCCAGTGCCTTCCTACCATGAAGGAAGCATAATTAAAATGCTTTGATGCATCCTCAACATCCATCAACTCCCTTGTCTTCAAAGTGCTCAAAGTACCAAACGTAGAGTAAATAAGTTAGAAATAGCCCATGTATCACAGGGACCATGTTCAGTTATAAATAGGACACTGCAGGCTACGCGTGCATCTACTTCAATTTAATTAGCACTTAATCTTATTTGAGGTCAGCATCAGCCTTTAGCGTTTTGTGAAATTTAATATCTACATGTGATAGTATTGCTTAAATGCAAATGAAAGGGTTTTCAGGAACTTTCAAACAGATATGAATACAACTAGATGGGGAAAAGATGAATAAAAGTTCAAAGGATTAAATGTGAGGCAACAGGAAAGAAAATAAAGTGATTATGGTTGCTGTAGGCCACAGGTTTCAAACATGTGGCCCTCTAAAGGTTCCAGTCCAGCCCACAGCATGAATGAAAATTAAGTGTAATACTAACAATATTCCTCCTGTTACTAAATGTTTTGTGCATTTGTAGATCCAGTCTGATCTGTAAGTTGAGTTATCACTAATAAGCTGACACATATTTATAAAGCTTTTATACAGCTGTATGTATACACTATGTAATAACACATTAACCCTTTCATGCATTCTGGTCACTACAGTGGACATCTATTCTACAGCTGTTCTCATCTATATTCATGGGTTTTGTTGTTTTAGTTCTATTTTTTCCACGACTATGTAAGTTTTCTATGTGAAAATGAAATTAAATTCATTAAATTGCATTACATTAAATTAAAAAATTGTTAAATTGCACTTATTTTTCTTAGTTTTTTCAGGTGATTCACATCTTTTTTTTGTTTGGATAGCTTGTAAATATTTTCATAATTAATTTTTTTTTTGTAATAAAACAAAGAGAAAATCTTGGACTTGTCATCATGTTTGGTTTATTATACTATTATTTCAGTGGTTCCACCCACTGGAGTTGAAATTGGGCTAAATGGGGCCCCAGTAGCTACTAAAATGAGTTTGACACCCCTGCTGTAGGCTATTCTTTCACACATTAACACAGACGTATACGTGTACGTGTGTGTGTGTGTGTTTTATGTTTCTGTGCCACTGTGTGAAAGTTCAGGTCCTTTTTGGCAATGGAGAGAAATAGTAGCAGCCGCTCACACTCCGATGAATCAAATCACACTTTTTTTTTTTTTTTTTCCCATGAATGACATCAAAATAAAAGGGTTTCACTGTAATTAGTCGAGTTGGGTGTTGTTGTCGAGGTTTCCCCAGCTGAATTATCGCTGGCTGTGCTCGGAGGCAGGGTGCTTTCTGGCAGGGGTTGCGATGCCTGGGTGCCAAAGTTAAGCTGGGTGCACATCAGGCTGTATTTACTTCTGTTGTTTAGAGCGGCGTGTGAAAGTGGGTCATAACCTCAGTCATCAAGCCCAAATGCTGGCTTGCTTTGTAGGACATTTGGTGTGTGTGTGTGTGTGTGTGTGTCAGAGCTGGTGTGACTATGCACAGGAAAAGAGAGGAGGTTGCATCAGCAGCTGTAACCCTCATTTTAATAGCACTTATAGTATCACAGCTGCCTAGAGAATACTACATTTTAATGATGATAATTAAAATCAGATGCCAGATATGGATACTAAAATAACATGGCAAAGTACCTGTCAAACTGATGAATAGTTAGATGTATTTAGGAGAGACAGATGGTGTTACAGACATTAAAATACAAAACCTGTACTATGTATTAAAGTAGAGATGGGAGAAATTCTCATAATAGTCAGAATGTATATTTTCTCTTTTGTATGTATATTTATGGGAAAAAAACTTATTAGACCACCCCTTGTTTTCTTCAATTTCTTGTTCATTTTAATGCCTGGTACAACTAAAGGTACATTTGGTTAGACAAATATAATGATAACAACAAAAATAGTTTAATTTCAGAGCTGATATCTATCCATTTTCCATGTTTTCTTGATAATAAACTAAATCACTTCAGTTCTTACATCAATATCTATGATACTGTACTGACAAATAGTGCTTTTAGACATTCCATGTTTTCTTTTCTGTCCATTTTAGTCACATGATACACACAGGAGTTAATACTTGATTGCATAACTATTGTTTTTGATAGTCTAATAATTGTTTCTGTGACTATAGGTTTAAGATTTCCATCACACATACAGTACATCATCAGTGTTGTGCAAGTTACCTCCAAACTGTTATACATTACAGATTAGTTATTACTGTTATTTAACCCTTTAAACCCTATTATTTTGTCTAATAATGTATGTAAGTTACAAATAAATAAATATGCATATCTGTTATTACTCCTCAAGGGAGTTTTAAATAATTTTGGCAGTAAAATAGTATATGTCTGTAATATTTTGCACATTACAAATATCTTTGAGTCTAATCATTGTGTGATTTACTGAAACCGCCACTGAAGTTTAATTTTCTCTGGCGCTGCAGTTTTTGTGTGTGAGACAAATTTGGACAAATGCCTCAAGTAACTGGAAAGTCTACGAGAAAGAAACTGCAATTAAAAAGGACAAAAATAAATCTTTGAGAAGCAACAGGCCATTAAAATGATGCAACCATAAAGCATCATGATGTAGTTTTCACACAGCTCCTCCCTGAGTATGTACAGTAAAAACCCCAGAGTCCATTGAGACGGTCCGGCCCCCAAATCCATGATTAATGGAGGGGTGGTCCAGCATGTCAACGGGACATAAACATCCCACCAGGAATGAATGTGTATGTCAATAATCACTGCCTCAGAGGACTTAGAATTTTAGGAAGTAAAAGATCTATCTGTCTGTCTGTCTGTCTGAAATTTGTTTGAGTGAAAACTATTCTGTTTGATTCTATTCATGTTTGTATGTGTCACATTCCCAGTGTCCATACTCCTTGGATCTGACCATCAGAGGGTCTTTGTGTCTTACCAGCCATGGGCGGTCCGAGCAGGCCTGTGCTGCTGCGTATGAGCATGAATAACCCCAGTGCACTTCCCAGCCTGTGGACACCCACCACCTCAGCCAGCACGGTTATGTGGATGGCCACCGTGGCGCCGAACACCAGGCCATAAGCTGCGCTGAAAGCAGCCAACTCCAAGAAGCTGGAGGCCAGAGGGCAGAGGAGTAAGACTGTACCCAGCAGGATCACCGTCACAGTCAGCTGCTGCACCTGGAGGAGTGGACACAAAGGTAACGCAACGGCAATCAGATGGTGCAGCCCTGAAAACCCCCCGCCTACACCCACTTTTTACTCATCAGATATTGTCATATACGGTGGCCCTGAAATGCAAAACGCAACCGCAAAAGACAAAACACAACAACATTTGCCAAAACGGAAAGGGTAGGCACCCTTTGGTGATGTAAGGGTGACACGGTGATTGCTGATTGGATGAAAGAAGTTGTCTGACTTTTGTCATATTCAGTATCACGGCATAGCTATGTCCTGCCTTAAAATATGTTTTAATAGCAGTGAGTACATTATCACCGGTGGTACTCATTTTCAAAAGAAAATACATGTAAAACGTGTTTCTGGGTCAAAAGACGGACAGCTTCTTTTGTCCAATCGGTGATCATTGCATCACCCTTACATTACCTGAGGATACCTAGCTTTTCTGTTTTGGTTAATGTCGTGGTTTCTCTTTTGCGGTTGTGTTTTGCACTTCAGGGCCACCGTACATATAACCTGTCTAACCCTTTTTGACTTCTCACCCACTAGAGTACACGGTATGGAGCTCTATTTATTATTTATATACATTTGGATGTGACATTTATGGGAAATATTGTGTTAATTATGTTTAATGTCAAAATGTTGATATTACGGTTTATATTATTTCAGTTTTTCACCGTGGTTTGGTGTTTTGAAATAAAAGAAAATAAACCAAACATTCAACTAACCCAAAGTTTAGGAGCAGCTACAACAATATAATAAAATTTAACAATATTACGCCTGTTACCAAATAGAAGTAATTTAATGTTTTTTACTGCACTAAAACAAAGAAAAAGTTGTCGTTATTTATAGGTTATGATGCAATTACTTTTCCGGTCCGGCCCACTTGTGATCTAGTTGTCTTGAATGTGGGCTGTGGAAGAAATGACTTTGACCCCCCTGCTTACGACCTTAAACTTAATTAAGTAGACGACGCTACATGATGCAGATACTCTACTTTTGTTTGTTATGTGTTCTTCATTGTGGTAACTTTGTTCACTTTCAATCATCAACTTACCGTCTCCACCAGTCTCAGGTTTGCCACCCACCCAAAGAACAATCGTCCAAACAGGTCCATCGCTGCAGAAATGGACATGAGTAAAGCTGCCCGGTACTCCTCAACCCCTTTACTGCGAGCGTACGGAACCAGAAACAGAGCTGGTGCGAAGAAACCCAGGGCGGCAAACATCCCAAACAGAGAGTAGACAATGAAATGAGGGTTGGTGATGAGGCTAAAATCGATGTAGTGACTGATTCTGCTCCTTAGCTGGGTTTCCTTGCACCTTGTCTCGGTACTTTCTGCCCGTTTGGGAGGTTTCTCTTCGGTTTCTTGCTCCTCTGAACGTCTTGTTTTGCTTTGATCCAAGTCGGCTCTAGTGAGCAATTCTTCCCCCTCTTCTTTGGCTGCATTTAACAGCATCGAGTGTCCGGGTGCTTCTAGAGGCCTCAGCAGAAGCCCACACACACACAGGTTAAGCTGCAGACCACCCAGGATCAGCATAGCACCTCTCCAAGAGTAGCTGTCGATCAAGAGCTGGAACAGCGGCGTAAGAACAAAGGTAAGGATGCACTCTCCGGAGCTGGCTATGGCGTTGGCAACTGGTCGCCTCCTATCAAAGTACAAGCCCAGCATGGTCACCGTGGGGGTCCAGGTTAATGCATAGCCAAGTCCTACAGACATACAGAGCAGTATATAGTACAGCTGAATTACATAAATATTAGTCATGCATATAGAATGAAACCACTCACCGTTGAGGAATCCCACTGTTAAGTAGAGTTCGAGTAAGTTAGTTGCGAAAGACCCAGTTATGACTCCTATGCTGCAGATCAGTCCGCCCAACATCACGACAGAGCGATGGCTGAAGTGAGCACTCAGAGCAGATGCTATCGGAGCTGCAAAGTAACATACAAGACATGCACATTAGGTACCGCGGTTTAGCACATACAGTCACAGAAACATGATTAGACCATTAAAAGTCATCAAAAACAATGGTTATGCAATCAAATGCTAACTCCTGTGTGTATCATGTGACTAAAACAGACAGAAAAGAAAACACGGAATGCCTAAAAGCACTATTTTTGTCTGTACAATGACATAGATAGTGATGTAAGAACTTAAAAGATTTTGGTTATTATCAAGAAAACATCAAAAATGGATAGATATCAGCTCTGAAATGAAACTACGATGAGCTATTTTTGTTATTTTAATAGTTGTGCAAAAAAAAGTACCTTCAGTTGTACTAGGCATTAAAATGACGAAGAAATTAAAACAAAGGGTTTAATAATTTTTTCTACAACTGTACATTGACATTTTTTACAGAACATGGTAAATAGACTGTACTTCTGTAGCACATTTTCTACACCTTCATGGTGCCCAAAGCGCTTTACAAAGCCTCATATTCACCGATTCATACACCAGACCCTACTGGGAGCAGTTGTTTTGCTCAAGGACACTTTGTCATGTGGACAGTCAGAGCCAGGATTCGAACCAACTCTTCAGTTTTTGGACAACCTGCTCTACCTACTGAGCCACAGCCGCCTTGTATGTCACATATATGTACAACATGTATATCAAATGGTGCTGGTGAGAAACTAAACTTCCTATAAAAGTATCACAGTGTTTGTACTAACGTTGTCAGTAAATGTAGGCGTTAAGGTAAACTTTGTAATATTTCTCACTGCCTGTCGACTGGTTTACAGTGGATAGTAATATAGTTTAATTTACGTACAAATGAACTAAAAGATGCCAACATGTCATAAAACAGTCAAACTGTGTAGGTTTCAGTGACTTGGTTTTATTGCAAAGTTAATGAATAACCTTCTGGAAATACCATAAAACTGAAAAATAACCTGTAAGGTGGTTTTCTGCAGTCATGTTAGATGTAGGAGAGAGACACCTAGTGGTCAGGATGGAGCGTACAGTATATCTGGGATGGATCATAAGCTTTTACATCACAGAAGAAAATAGTAGCAGGTTTAGACCGACATTATGGAGCAGAATGTGTAGTCTATTCTTTTTATATAGTTTAGTTTTCTTTTTTTCCCTGTGTTTTGTGTTATGTTTAGGTCTGAAATAATCTTAACTAACCAGAGGTGGCAAAAGTACTCCCATTCTGTACTTAAGTAGAAGTACAGCTACTTATGTGAAAAAATACTCTCATAAAACTAGAAGTACTGACTCAACTCCTTTTTAGTGCAGTAAAAGTGAAAAAAAAAAAAGTACTTCTCAGTTGTAATAAAGTACAACTACATTTTTTGCCATTCTTATTTGACCAAAATCAGTGCCTGCAAAAACATGCAGGGATGAGTAAAAAAAAGGAATTATAAGAATTTCCACAGGTATGGGCATGGGTAAAATTAAACAAAATATAGGTGGGAAGTAACAAAATAAAAGAAGATTCATGAATGAAAGTAATTTGTGGGACATTTACTGATGATGGTCATCTAATTTGACCGTGGTTGATCCACAGCTGGTTTGTTTTATTTTAAGTGAGCTTCACCTCAGTTTATATACGGTTAAAGATGTCATTCAGCAGAACATACTAGAGAGGTAATGATGGCGTGTTTTAGCCCAAAATAAAGCCCTGAAAGTCAGTTAATGTATAGACAATGGGTTTAATCACAGGTCGGGTCACAGGACTCAGCTCTGCAGGTACGGGCGGAAAAGGTGGACCCATGCAGGACTCTGGTACTGACCACATCTATGCAGGACTCTGGTACTGACCACGTGCAGGACTCTGGTACTGACCCCATCTATGCAGGACTCTGGTACTAACCCTGTGCAGGACTCTGGTACTGACCACATCTATGCAGGACTCTGGTACTGACCACATCTATGCAGGACTCTGGTACTGACCATGTGCAGGACTCTGGTACTGACCACATCTATGCAGGACTCTGGTACTGACCATGTGCAGGACTCTGGTACTGACCACATCTATGCAGGACTCTGGTACTGACCCTGGTCACAGCCTGTCGTCCTTCTCTCCTCCACTGATTTTCCCTCTGAAGCGACGTATTTTACGTACTGTCTCATCCATTTAGTTTGAAAAAGTAATGAGTCTCTTCTGAGAATGTGAGGAGTATAAAGTACAGATATTTATGTAAAAATGTAGGGAATAAAAGCAAAAAGTTTCCAAAAATAAATAGTCAAGTAAAGCACAGATGCCTAAAAAAAAAATCTACTAAAGTACAGTAACAAAGTACTTCATTACTTCCCACCTCTGTAACTAACTAACTAACTATGTGGTAAAAGTAGTGGATAGTTGTAGTTATAAAGCATTTACTGGTCTGTCAGTGTGTACTTTATGCATCATATTTAAAGCTCATAACCAAAAACCTGCAGATAATCACCTATGACATGAATGACAGCCACTGCGATGGATGTGATCCAAGATGTTTCTGTTGCTGTGGTTTCATAGTAATGGTGTATTTCAACAAAAAACACACCAAAAGACTTGATAACCCCAAAAGTCAGGCCAAATACCAAAAATCCAGAGAGCAGTATGAACCAGGCGTGTCCGCCGTCAGGGGCTGCTGATGGGCCTGCAGCGACAGTGGCCTTCTTAGCCTTCACTGGAGACTCCATGTTGGTCTGCACAGCTGGTTTCTGCAACATTTACATCCAAACAGAGCGATGTAAAACAGTCCTCAAACAAACAGCTCATAGTATGGTATTAGGACGCAGAAGAGAAACAATGACCGTTATTGTTATTTTGTATTATCCTCAGGTTTATTTCATCAACTCAAGTCAATCTCACGTGATAAACATCTAGGTCAAAGTCACATGTATTTCTTGGTTCAAAGTTCATAGACAATTGGAAATCAACCGACCACTAAAACAACACTGACTTACTACAACAAAAAAAACCAAGAAAAAAAACAAACAAACCCATGCTTGAATGTTTCCATTTTTATGACAGACTGGTATGAGTTGGCAACAGACACTGACACACATTTGTTATCAATCGTAACTTATTCCAGGTAATTGACTCCGTGAAGAGTTATGTCATCACACACAGAGGGTAAATGTTTACATGTCTGTGTAGATCTGCACGGTATTTTTATGGTCATGCTGTGTTTTGAATTGAAAGTCTGGATACAATGAGCTGTGAGTATTCAATTATGACACCTTCTGGGAAATGCTTTAAAAAAAATAGATGGGTTTAGGTTTGTCATTTAACTGTCGAGACTATCTTAAGGTAAGCCAAACGGGTCACTTAAATATAACAGATTGCTAAAACACCAATCTAAAGAAGGAGAGAAAGTCAAAAGGAAACTGCTAAGGTAAGCCCTGCACCGGTTTTTTGGACTAATGTCAGTGTAAGCAGATTAGATTCAGCATGCATGATAGGATTTAGCTTTTTTCCTTTTGATTAAAAATATATAATGCACACACACAAAAAAAACCCCCTGAGCTTAAGAACCTGTTTTATAAAGGATTGGCATGAATAGTAATTGTAAACATCCACCTGGATCATGACCCTGACATTGGAAATAAATGAAACTCAAAAACACCATTCCATTCACTGACTAATTAAATTCAGTGACGCATTTTGCTTATTTCTGCCTTACCTAGATGATCCTATGAGGCATCATGCTGCATGCGCAATTCCCAACTGACTGTATTCCTTCACAGCTACAGCTTTGACACTCATTCCGTGTCTCAGGCAGAGGAAAATAAAGCTTTGTAAAGGTAAAGGTAATGGGTTCAAGGGTTACATGTGCGCCATGACAGCACAAGAGACAAGTGGCTAAAGATCTACAGGTCAGAGAAAAATATGTTGCATAAGAGCTTATTAAGGGGCTTTTCCCTGTTGTGAAACTTCACTGTGAACTACACGTGCAGGGTGTAGAATTCTGCAGATACACAAAAAGTAAACATGTAGGGCAAAGTTTCTCCACCTGTACTGCAAGTTGTGTGCTTCGGTACCTCGGTTGTATTCTTTTTCTTGTGATCACAGTTACATAGAAAAAAAAAAACACCTCAGGTTCCATGTAGTAAATCAAATTTGTGAAGACAAAATTAAAGGATTAAAAAATACCCGTCAATGATATAAAGCTAAGAGAAAATGCTTCAGTTGTGAAAAAAATGTGGCACTTCTCAAACGGCTTTTTAATGTTGTGAAGAATTGTAAGATTCAGTAATTGAGAAGTGTTTTTATTCTGATGCTTTTTGTGTTTTTATAGAAATAAAAAGAACAAGTGGTACCAGGCACATCAAACTCTGCCCCTCTTGCATATTTCACCCATTCTAAGTAAATGGGAATATTTTAAAAATTCATAAAAAATTTGAACTTTGACCTCCTGTTCCCATAAGGCCAACTATAAACCAAATTTGGTATGAATTCACCCATTAGTTTTGCTGCTGCAGACATTTGATATTTCCTCCATTATGGGGAAAATAGATTTTAATAATTTATAAAGAATTGTAGCTTTGATTTACTGGTCCTAAAATGTAATGAGCTCTATTCTGTGTTACATTCAATTCATAAACCACATTTGGAATGAATTCACCCATTAGTTTTGCTGCTCTAAGTAAATTGGGGGGGGGGGTGTAAAAATTCACAAAAATGTTAACCTTGACCCACTGTTCCCAAAATGTAATGGGATATGTTCTGGGTCACTGGCAATATATAAACCAAATTTGGTATAAATTCAACCAATAGTTTTGCTGCTAGAGTGTTAACAAACTTAATAAAGAAACAAACCGAACCAAAAACAATACTTCTTGCCTCTCCTTCGGGGGGCGGGGCAATAAAATACGATGGCATGAAGTCATACATTGTAAACATCAACATGAGGAGCTCAGACAACAAAGTCTGTGTTGAGCATGGATCGAGTCAACTCAGCAGGACGCCGGCCACTTCCTTTATAAATAATAAGCTTCACACACTCACGTCTCTCGTGCACAGACGGCTAACATGAATCCTCTGATGATCGGTGGATCACAACATGTCATACACCAAAGCAAAAACAACAAGGTGCTCAGAGTGCACTTCCTTTGAGCAAAATTTGTTTATGGATCGAGCTCAGCAGGATGAGCCGCTGTCAAACTTGCATTAAATTATTCATTTGAAAATTAAACAAACTGGTTTATTTAGTGTTTGAAAGTATCTCCAGGATGTGATGTTTCAAATGTTCTCCTTGTGTACCCTTTAAAGTTTGAGTCGTCTAATAGAAAAACATCTTTTCAGTTGACATCAAAAGAATAGGGGGGGAAAAAAAAGGAAATGTCAGGTATTATACATTTGCAGAGCGTGTACAGGCATTAGAATGTTTTGTAAACGGTGAAGGAACAAACTGTGATTTATCTGCTTCATCTCTACAGACCGTCCCATTAGCTAAAAGCAGAAATGGGCACCATGTTAATTGTGACAACTTCCTCCAGTTATCACACAGACGGCTCAGACTAAAGCTTCTTATGTTACAAACCCTTTCCAAATAATTGGGGCATTGTGTGAAATGTGAAGAAAAACCAAATGCAATGACTGCAGATCTCTTAAACCGACATAATTTATAAAGAATTGTAACTTTGATTTCCTGTTCCCAAAGTGTAATGAGCTGTATTGTTTACTTGCAATCTATAAACCAAATTTGGTATGAATTCACATGATAGTTTTCCTACAGTTTATTCACAACTGAATATGGAATAATTACAAAACTTATTGTTAAGAAATATACATCATATATTGTATATATGGTGTATATCGATGTTTACCACTATGTACTTTAGCGTCCCCTCTTCTTTAAACAGTCTGGAAACATCTGGGTACTGAGGAGAACAGTTGCTGGAGCTTTGGGAGAAGAATGTTGTCCCGTTGTCTGACATCAGAGTTTAGCTACTCAACAGTCCTGGGTTGTCTTTGTGAACTATGACTCCTTTCTGTTTTTAGTATATATACAGGGTGTCCCAAAAAAACATATCCACACTTTAATTGTAAACTAGGCGTTTGGAAAATTATACAATTATAATAAACGTAAAAGCATTGACAAACATCATTTTACTGTTTTTTTCACCGCTTGTTCTCAAACTGACGTCCGTTCTGGTCCAGACACTGCTGACAACGCGAAGAAATGGAATCGCACACATCACGAAACAATTCCCTTGGTGTTTAGGTGCATTCATGTTCAATGGCTGCTCTAAATTCTGCGACTGTTGCAGTTGACATAGCGTAGACTTTGTTTTTTAGGTATAAAAAAAATCTAGTGGCGTGAGGTCTGGTGAACATATTCAATAAAACCCCTCCATATTTACCCCCGCCAAGGAGGTTATGTTTTTGCTAGGGTTTGTGGGTTTGTTTGTTGGCAACATAACTCAGAAAATTATGGACAGATTTTGATGATATTTTCAGGATATGTCCACTCTGAGTCAAGGAAGAGGTGATTCAAGTTTGGAGGCAATCCGGATCACCGTCTGGATCCAGGAATTTTTTAAAGGATTCTTTATCATTGCGAGATAGGGCATGGTGGCACAGATTTGCATATGAGGTCATTCAGCACCGTCTAATGGAGGAAAGTACAAACACTACCTTGGCAGAGGTCAACGCTCTCTGAATGTTTCTCATTTTTACACTTCCAGTAGCATTTTGGAATAAATTTCCTTCCATTGAAGTTTAGCCTGGCTGCCATCATTGACTTCAATTGGTTTAATCTGCAAAAAAAATTCATAAACAATTTGGTTATCAGCTGCTAAAGGGTGTATAGATTTTTTGGGACACCCTGTAGTTCAACATTGTTTTACTGAAATGTTGAGGTCCACAATAGAAAAGAAGTCCTCTAGATGGGAGCATGATGGGGCTGTTTTGCATGTGGAGGCTCCCCATTCTGTTGGCATTAGTGCCTGAACTGAGCCCTGATAACGAGCTGGATAGTCCCCCTCCTCTTTAGTCTGGAAGACGTGGAGTCCACGGTTTCCAAACAGATTTCAAATTTTAATTCATCTGACCACAGAACAGTATTTCACTTTGCATCAGTTCATCTTAAATGAGTTTTGGCACAGAAAAAAATATTTTTGGATGAAGTTAACATATTGTTAGTCATAGCATAATTGCCCAAGTCATATTTTTGTGAGATCTGCGTAACTTTACTCTCTAATGCTGCTGCTGCTGCTTCATTTTGCATCAGTTACTATGACCTGGAAAAAATATCACCTAGGTCAGTGGTTTCAACCTTTTTTTTTTTTTTTTTTTCCATGGAGCAACCCCCTGCTTGTGCTCAACAGAAGCCATTATTCTTCCAATTTTAACCAACACAAGTGGCTGAATGGGACAGAAAAGCACAGCCAACAACCTGGAGGGGGTGGGGCTTGAAGTGGCTAATTTGCATTTAAAGGGCCAGTGCTCAAAAGAACTTTTCTGGTGTCATTACCCAGAAATAGGGTTGAAGATGGACCTGTGGAGTTGAATTAATGACGAATTCCGACCCAAGTAGAGCATTTACAGTTTATGTAGAGCAAAGGAAAATGATTTAAAATGCGTAATTCCTTTAAAAAAACAAAATATCACTCTTAAAGTGAAAGTTAAATTATATTATAAAAATGTCAGTAACCTGAAGAACAATGTATACCCTGCATAATTCCGTTTAAAAAAGCTCAGTATCACTCCTCTAAGAGCGTGTCGGTTCATTACAGAGTCACAGCCCCAGGATTTGGTGTCTGTCACTTTATTAATGAGGACCAGTATCTTTAGAAAGTCAAGTGCACAGCGTTGGCCAGGTTTCTCCTGAGTCAGCAGAAAAGACACATCTTGATTTAATTGAGCAACAAATGATCATTTATGGTGTATTGATCGCCTATCTTCAAAATTGTCAGCCCAACATTAAGCCACTTAAATAATAACGGATGGCTTGAGGGGTTTCAAGTATTATTTTGGCTCTGTGCTCTTGTGAAGGTCACTGTGTCGCAGCTCTGCTCAGATTTGAAAGCTTAGAGAGGCAGATAGGTGGAGGCTGTAGACTGAAAGACTGTCTAATGTCTCTGCCTCTACCCAACACGGTAATTTAGACACTGATGAATCTCCAGGATAGTGTGTGTTACATAACATCACTAAGAGAATTGCTCCTGTGAGTACCATGCCTTTTCCAGAGAATCTTTGGCAATTTCGCTTTCATGAAAAAAGCTTGCTTTTGGTGCAGAACATTGAATTATACATCCCCAATGGGTGTTCTAAAAACAATTAAAGATTTATAGGCACGGCTGATAAATTATAAATCTATGGTGGGGATGACTGCGTCGGGTAGAGCCGTGGTATAGATGGAGACGAACACCTTCTGAATAATGAATATGTGCTGGTGAGGCCTGACACACTGGGCACAGAAGGAAATGTTATCAGCAGAAGAGGACAGACTCCTCTGATGTCTTTTTTGTGTTTCTTCACTAAGGGCTTCTCAGGTGTCATCGCATCAGGCTTCATGTTGAATTGCTTTTGCGTACTTATTTGTGTGCAATAGCTGCATCTACCTAAATGTCAGCATAGAGGTAATAAAAATCTAACGTCACATCTCTCTTTCATATTCAGTCTAGTTGGAATAAAGTAACATGCTGCTAGTTTTATCCGTTGTCATTAAAGTTTAATCCAGGTTTGTCGCTCAACCAAATGGATCGAGTTCATTTATTATATTTGTTGAGTATACTGTATATGTGTAGAAAGAGAAACGGTTTGTTCCTATACATTGCAGCACCAAGTTGGAGAAAACTTGCTGACTAAACCAACGTTGTTGTTCATGTATTTTCTGTTTGAAAACTTCAATTGGTCTATGATGCAATGCCTGTGAAATATATTTTTTCTTCATGTCTTTGAAGAACATCACAAGTTAGTTTCTGCCTTCCTCTCACTATTTCTGTGCAGAAGAATGAGGATGAGTTGTTTTAGTTGCACTAAAACTTCTTTTTTTTTCTCTTTTGCTACGAAGTGGGAATGGGGAGTATGTATGTATTACATTAAATTACTCTGTAAAATAAAATACCTGTAATGATTAAAAAAAAAAACATGAATATTCATTCATTTTCTATACCCACTTTATCCTCACTGGGGTCACGGGGGTCGCATGGAGCCTATCCCAGCTACTTAAG
>JAQQZY010000024.1:3232899-3248924 GCA_030068375.1 Ostorhinchus rueppellii | reverse complement strand
AAAACCCACGCAGACACGGGGAGAACATGCAAACTCCACACAGAAAGGTCCCAAGGATCGCCCGGGAATCGAACCCGAGGCACGTGTGCTAACCACTGCACCACCGTGTCGCCCTTTCTTTACAGTTCATATGTATTCTAAACAATTTCACATAGATGGTATTTACTGACATCACACATCCAGGGTCAGTCTCCACCGTGTTGAGGAGCAAACAAATGCATAGTTAACTGCGCTTGCCTTAGTATGTACATGTGCTTTGCTCAAAGTGTGACCCTCGGGCGCTCCACTGCACAGAAGGACAATGGTTAACACCTGTGCCATTCACAGGAGCAGGTCTTTACAGACCCTGGACGTTTGGAGCATGAGACGTTCCGGTCTGGACATTTCAAACCCTGGGTTGTGGTGGGTTCACATAATTCACCCACGGAACGGTGGTGTTTTTGTTGGGGTTCCGCCCTTACTGTTTATGCTGTTGCACTTCCTGGACTGGCATTCACGTTTACTGTGTTGTTGTTAGTTTTATTAATTAATGTCAGTAAAAAGAAGTTAGCTCCTGTGTTTGACACTCCGCCTCCGACTCCTTTTCTTCGGCGCTACAGGTTAACAATTTTCAAGACAAGAGTTAGAGCGCTGAAATATATGTAAATACAAGAAATATGTAGATATGTACAACAGAGAGATCATTTGTCATTGTCAGTCTCAGGAGGATTTCATGTGTCTCTCTTTAGGTCATTTATATATTTCAAAATAAAATTAAAGTGTTTTGTCTGAACCAATAATGACTTATTTTGTCTTTTCTTTTTTCACCTTACATTATTCTTAAGGTAATATCTTCTTCTAAACGAATTAATGTAAACATCTTATTAATAATTATAGAAGTGCGTGTTAGGTTTCAAACCAATTCTTTAGTCATATAAACTGGTGTACAACACATTACATTTTGACCTTCAATTAAATTTTCAGTTGCTTTTAAAGCTTTAAAATCAAGTGCTTTTTTTCCACTTTAACAAATTTTTCAGCAAGTGGATAAGAATAAACACAAGAGAATATTTTAGTCAAGGTGAAAATGTAGTTTTCAAAGTTTTGGTTGTTTTTACTCTCATCTTATTAAAAAAACAATATAAAATTTGAAAACCATTAGTAGCCTTACCTTTACTGTATATATGATATCCTTTGAACCTTTTGGCTCAGGCATTAACCTTCTATTAGTTATCACCTCCATCTTGGCATACTTGACTTGCTAACATTGGCTAACTTGTTGGCCCCAAGCGCCGATTTCCTCTGTGTAGAGGAACGGCAGCAACAAGCACCTGCTGGCTCACATACGCCCCCTTCAGGACGCAGCGGATACTGTCTGCCTTGTGACTTGTCTGCAGTTTTATGTCCGACCTGCAAATGTATGGAGCCAATCTGTCCCATACATTTTGTATATAAAAACTTCAAATTTAAACTGAAAATTTAAGTTTTGATCTCAAATTTTGGAAAAATACAACAATGTATTCAAATTAAAAATAAGTGTAAGAAAAGTTTTTTTTCAAGTTAAATATAATTTTGATTCTCTTTAGTAATTTTTGGCATAAATTATACATATACTCAGAGGCAATGAAAACTTTCATTTGTTATACAATTTGTTTTGAAACAAGGTTTGACATTTTTATTCTTGCTCATTGATCAACATGATGGGCATGAATACTACTCACACTAGAAACTTATCTCTTGAGCATCTGCTCACTGAAATATGACCTACTTATTATTTTACACATTTTTTTGTTAATTTGAGTAGTTATATGACAATCCTGTTATTGGTTACACATGAGTGGTTTTCTCTATATAAGAGAACATGGAAATCCAGACAAACCCTCCCTCTACCTGTTGATATGCCACGACTGTCAGCCAACGATCGTCCCCTAGCCCTGGGCTTGTTGGAGGGTGGTCACTCTATTCCAGCTGTTACTCGTAGAATGGGTTGCTCTGCACCAACAATCATAAATTTGAGACAGAGACATGCAGAAACGGGCTCTGTGGCTGATAGGCCGCGTCCTGGGCGTGAGAGAGTAACGACTCCTGCTGATGGCTGGAGAATTGTGCTGCTGCATTTGCGTGATAGGTTCAGGACCGCGACCCAAACTGCTGCAGAAACACCAGGGAGGAATCAACCTGGCATCAGCAGTAGAACTGTCCGCCGCCGTCGCTGCCGTGATGTCATCCAAGCAAATGGTGGTCATACTCCATACTGAGCACAATGTTCACCATGTCATTCTTTTGGAATTTTTTTTATGAATAAAGCCTTATTTAAATGTCATAATTCATTTTTCGTTGCAAATGCAAAATAAACTATCCATGTGGACAATATCTATCTATATCAAAGACTTTAAACTTTAAATTCTAACCAAAAGAGAAGTGTTAAGTTTTCATTACCTCTGAGTGTATATTCAAGTAATCATCATATCTTCTGTTCCGTGAAACATGTGAATGCTAAATTGGAGACATATATGGTTCTTTAATACATTTGCATTGGACTAAAATGCATTTATTTTCAATGTGCATATATGTGTCTGAAACAGGTAGACTAGTGCATCCCAAATATTTCAACATTAACATTGTAACCGGTCCTGTATTCCCACGTAATGTCTTGTTGTTTTATATCATCTTGGACGGTTTTAACTGGAAGTGATTTTTGTTGCTCGGCAATATGTGTAATGACAGATAAGGATTCTTGATTCTCTTTAATATAACATTATTGTCATTATGGCCTTTAAAAAGTGTCTTTTGGGGATGTGGGTAGTGCACTATTGGCCCCTTTAAGTTTTTGTCTGAAATTTTTTTACATTTACATTAAGTAGTTTTGAAACCAGTATTTTTACATTTTTACTTGTGTTGATGGGTCACTTTCTGCAGAGGTCTTTTTAAACCCTAGTATCTGTATTTCTACCAGAGTAACGAAGGTGAATACTTTTGACACCTCTGTTCATCGGTTCATTCATTTTCCTCGTAATCCTTTCCAGGGTCATGATGGACAGGTACACTGTGGACATGTTTCCAAATCATTGCAGAGCTGACGTATAAATAGAAAGAGCCACTGACACTCATTCACACCTAGAGCCAATTTAGAGTCACCGAATTACCCTGCATGCCTTTTTATAAAGTATTTAAAGTATTTGCAGTTACCTCCCACCTCTTAAGCTGCTTTCTCACCTATGTGTTCGATAGAGAATTTATTTTTTATACAAAATGTTTGTACTAAATGCACATTTATCTGTACTTTCTTGTCACTTTAATTTAACCCATAAAGACCCAAACAGCCGCTAGTGACTGAAAGCATCTACTGATCTAAAATGTTTCATACATGTTGATCCAAAAAAAACGTATCACTACATACAAATCTTTCAAAATGCCGTTTTTCAGCTTTTCAGCAGCATCATATGTGTTTTTTGGACATTCAGAGGCTCCGTAGTGAACATGGAAAAAACTTTATCTTCTACAACATTTGATTCACCAGTAAAACCCATGAAGTTGGATCAATTACAGTGGATGGAGACACTTGTTTATGTTAAGTTAATGATATATTTTACTGAAAAAGTCACTTTTTCTTCAGTTTTCTGTGTTTCTGTTTATATTAACCCTAAACTTTAATCTGAGCTTTTATGAACATCTACATGTAAATTCAATATAGGAAAATGTGATTTTCACTGAAAAAATACAGAGGATAATATTATAATAAATGGTGATAAATCACTTGAAAGGTTAAATCTATAGAAAAGTCACAAAAGTAGCACTGGGTCTTTATGGGTTAAATGCATTCAGTGTTAGAGGGATTATTGATTATTTTTTATGTGGCATCATAGCAAAAAATGTCTAAGATCAATTTGAAGCTACACATATGTGGTTATAACACATAGAGAAGACAACCCTTTGGTGTGTAGAGCAGTGCACATTATACACATCTAATGCAGCGATGCAAAAAGACGTAACAAGACGAAACGAAGACAAGAGGCAGATTTAACCATGAAGAAAGAGGAGCTGTCTGTATAATGTATAATGAGCTGTCTGAGAGCAGGCGAAATAATACTGATGTGGAAGCTGTGAGAAATGGCAACAGACCATAGGAAAGTAAAAATACAATACAGTACATTTCAGAAATTTTTACTTGGGTAAGTTCCTCAATACCTTTGCTTTTAACACAGTATCTATTGTTTGACTTGTATGTACTTCTGAACAGTGTTTAGCTTCCTGCTGTGAGGAGACAGTAATAGCCACAGCCCCCCTACTGTGAGATGGCTTTGTTCTTGAGCTTTAGAGGTGCTGGGTTGTGTATTTTATAAACTTTCTCCTATAGCTTATGCTTTACTCAGTGACTGTTCTGGCTCCTTAAGACCCTTCCAGGATTTGTTTTTGGGTTCCTATGCATTTTCAGAGGTGTTTTTCTTTGTAAGAGTTTTGAATTTTACTTTCTTATTGTGAAAAGCAAACCGGATGTTGCGCGAGGCACTTCCTGTTTAACGTCTGTCCAAATAATAACACAAAAAATGACAGAAATTCTATTTCCTGGGCCAAGCACTTTCTTCGTATGTATAAATATTCTGTACTGAAATTATCAAGGTTCATATTGTTAACTTATGTTATGAAAGAAATCTGTTTATTTCTGGTTAGCATTTAAGCTAGTGATTAGCCCGCGGATATTAGCATGCTAGGTTGGTTACATGTCACTGCAGAGGGGCATATCAGTTTTATTTGTGTTTGGCAAACATGTAAGCGTTTCTTGTATGTTTATTTTAGTTTTACACCTCTTTGAGTCATCTCCACGATGAATACGTTTGAAAGAATCAACAGGTGTCATAATTGAGGAGTTATCTATCTGTCTAGCTGCACTGGGGAAGTAACAAGGGCAGAATAGTTACTTTTAACACTAGAACTGCCAATGGATTAACTTTACCTGTACCTTTTTTTTCACCTGTGCCCTACTCTGTTTTAATAACATGTCAGTATTCCCAAATTTTTGACCTCCACTCGTATTTTTATACTATCTATGGTTAAGTTGTCATGATAAATTCAGATTTAAAATATAGATATAACCGTTTACTCCCATTTGTTATGTTCTTATGAAGCTATTAGGAGGATGGCAAAAAGTATTCCGCAGTTGAGATGTTGAAATGTGACAGAGGTTTTCACGGCAGAGTTTAGTGTCTGTTCCAACGCTGTGTTCACTAGCATCTACCTCTGTGAGCACCAAAAAGCATATTTATTACATAATGTGGATTTTTATTGGCAAAATAGGGAAGTGTTCTCGCTGGAACAGTTCTTGAAATGATGATCTTTGTGATTTATGATCATCCCCTGAAACACAATGAAGATTTTGTTTGTTACAGTGTCAAGACCCCTTTAAAGTATAGGATATACAGATGGATAATAACCTTAATCTGTGTAATCTATCATCTCATCATGCAAAGTTGGATTGCCTCAATTTGGATAGATACACTCTGCCATATGTTACTGTGGGAGCTCCTGTTACTAATTCTACCGGTAAATCTCACCACAGCTATAGCTGCTGAAATGGGACGCCATATGGGTAATACACAAAAAGCAATTGCACTGGAGTCACTGGGATCCTGGAGGGAGGGGGGGCACCAAATCAAATTTAAAGCAACTGGATGTAGTAGAGTTTCAGGCAGTAACCCGTTTAATCCCAATTTTAATCTAGATTACATTCACATCTGGCATGGCTCTGCGTGCCTCCATATCCTTCTTGAACCCCATGATGGGGCTGACCACGCCTCTAAGAAAAATAAAGATGACCCCACCCATTCTGAAGCCCACCCCGAGGATGAGAAAATTGGTTTATTCCAGACCTGAGGGAGGAATGTTAAGCAGAGATTCTTCAGTTGCATCACATTACAGAGATCCCCTTCTAAAAACCGCAGATTTGTACTGAGACTTGGCTCCGTTCCACTGTGGTGTAATAGTGCACATGAAAACAAGGAGGTGATGTAAGAAGGGGATTGTCGCAGAGTTGTTGTACACAGAATACTTATCTATGTGCCTGGTTAGGACAGCTGTTTCTGTTTCTTTTCTCAGAAATTCTCAGCAACATGACTAAAAGACTCTGATTGAGCATCCCAGCCAGCCCAGGAGATTAGGCGGTCATACTCAGAACAAACCCAAAAAACTACAGCTCAGAAAATGGATTTCTCTCAGATTACTAGGAGAGCTTTTATTTGGAGCGTTGCAAAGTACATTTCATGGTTGTTAGCGCTCATTCTGTCTCACTCACTCATCCTCTCTCTGTAACACAAACACTCCTTCTTTCTCCCCTCCTTTTCATTTACTTATCAGCTGGTTAAAAAACAATTTGTACCTTCACTTGTACATACCTTCCCTCGGTTTACCATAAATTCATTGCACTTAATCCAGAAACCACCAGCTCTTGGAGTCCAAGCATACAAATATATATTGGAGAAAGATGGATATACATCAAAACTATCAGTATGTTTATATTTCTTCTCAGAACATGGCTTCAGGCTTCTCAAAAATAAACTAAGAGGAGCACTTTGAGATCATGGCAAGAAAAGTAGAGAATATAGTATGAGACGCATTTTGAGATCATACTGTAGGCAACATATTAATAAAAAGTAAGAATAAATTAAAAGTTGCAGTTGGACTTAAGTATTTTCACAGTGGAAGGAAAAGCAACTTTGGATTGAATATTGCATGTTTATGGAAGTAGCCGGTTACTAATATTGCTGCAGAGGCTTTCTGCTCAGTCAGAAACAACTGGACCATCCAAGTTAAAGGGCTTTAATGAGTCTGAGTTCCTGTGCAGTCAACAGTGTGCTCTTAAAGTTGCACATACAGAGTAAATGGGCTGAGAAGTAAAAGAAATGCTGTTTATTTAATCTCCTATATGCCAATGGAATATAGATATCTCCAAAACCTCATGGGATAGGAGGCCACTTCAGTCATTGTATGCAACACTGAAAATGTATCTTCTTGGAAGTTTAGGATTGAGTCAGAGTCCTGCAGTTCAGAAGGCTGCTGCGGGCAGGTTGTGGTTGTTATTTCCTGCAACTTCACCTTTCCCTAACAGAGCCAAAGACTCCAGTGAGTGCATATTATCCTTGTCCACATGTAATCCTAAACCAGGTGGAACTGCGACCTCTACTCCTTCAACTCCACCTCCGTCGCCTCCCACTTCCTGCAGCTCCCCGGTGGCAGCAGCGGCCGCAGCTGCAGCGCACTCCTCTTTGAACAACCGGTTATGCTCCATCTTGAGCTCCTGGTAGGAACGGGAAAACATGTGGAAGATGGAGGTAGCAGGGAATGCCATGATGAGGATCCCGCTGAGGATGCTGCTCAGAGCTACAACCTGCCCCGGGATGGACCTGGGCACCATGTCACCGTAGCCCACTGTCGTCATGGAGATAATGGCCCACCAGTAGGAGGCGGGGATGCTGCTAAAGTCATGGGCGCCCGTGAGCTCGCTCTCAGCCAAATGGACCAGCGGGGAGAAGAGTGTGACGGCTACGCAGAGGAAAAGCAGGAGGAGGCCGAACTCCCGTGTGCTTCGCCTGACCGTCAGCCCCAGCGTCTGCAGGCCCAGAGAGTGGCGAGCCAGCCGCATCACGTAAAGAATCCTCAGTGCCCGCAGGATCCTCAACACCAGGCCCAGCTTGTCCAAGTAGCCCTTACCTCCCCCTGGCCTCTCGTGGTCCAGGGACGGATCCTCCTCATTCACCACCAGGGAGACGTAGTACGGCAGGATGGCCATGGCGTCGATGATGTTGAGCGGTCCACGCATGAAGTCCAGTTTGCTTCGGGCCTGTATGAACCGCAACACGAACTCCAGGGAGAACCAGGCCACGCACACCGTCTCTATGATGAACATGTTGTAACACTTGGAGGAACACTCGCCCTGAGGTAGAGAGGCAAAGCAACAGGGGGGAGGAGGGCAAGGAGAGACAGAGAGATGGAAGATGAGAGGAGCAGAGGTTTGATGGGAAGGAAGACAGATGGGAGAGGATGGTACGGGGAGATGGAGAGAAGACAAAAATCCTGAGGTCAGATAATCACCTTCAGTAATTAATAAATCATGAGTTATAGTCACTCAGTATGCTAAAGCCACTGCAGCTGAACTGATAGATAATACAGTGACACAATCAATCAATAGTTTCATTAGGGAACGTTTAAAAGATTAATGACAATCATTGGAGGCAGTGATAGGAGGCTTGCATTCAAACAGTATTAGGAACAGTAGCAAAGGAGCAATGCAACAGTAAAAAATGACTTGGTGAAGTATAGATTTTATTTATCATCTTGTCTATCATTAACAATAAGAAAACCGATGAAAAGTTGCCACTGCACCACAGAGGTATGAAGAGAGTGAAGGACACTTTTTATTTCAGTAATAATAGCTGCATGTAAAAAAAAAATGTATATTCTTTTTTTATGAAGGTGAGAGGAAAACTAAGGCCTTTATGAATTTTTCATTTGTGCTTCATTTTGTCTCTAGAGTTTGAAAATCAAGACACGACTAAATTTTCATTCCTTCAGTTTCTGTTCCTGAACCACAGTTAGAACTGACAGACGCATTTATAAACCACTTGATTTTTCTTTTATCTACACACATATTGTGTTGTTGTTTCTTTCAGTCACGTAGCGGACTGCAGAAAAACAAAACAGTGTTGATATATTGTGGACGTTTGATCTGTCTTCGTTTAATGTAAATTGATATGAAAAGAATTAAACTGCAGATGTTTTTTTTAGTTCCTTATGTGAACTCTTGTGAAAATGGGATTTAGTTTTGCTTTATTCCTTCATTTTCTGTAATCGTTTAATCCTCTAGCGTCTAGAGGGTCATGTGGGGGCTGGAGTCTGTTCCAACATCCTGGATATGTCACCAGTTCAACACAAATGCAAGATGTAGGAAACAAACAAGCATTAACCTGGTGAAATGCATGTCTTTTGGATGTCTGGAGGAAGCTGAAATAACCAGAGAAAACTCACAAAAACATGCAAACTTGTAGTTTTTTTTCCATTATCGTGCAAGAAGTCTGTATAAGTCCTCATTTTCCAGAGTCATCGTTCATCCTTAGTAGTTTTTCGAAGATCGACAGAACTGGTTTGGTTTTCGAAAATGTTTCATCTCTCATCCAAGAGATCTCATCAGTTCTATTTGCTGGTAGGGGGAGTGGTCTGTGCTGATTGTTTTTCCCATATGTTAATGACCCAAACCACTCCATCCGAACTTTGAAAAACTACTGAGGATATCATGTATAAATCATTAAAGATTCATACATCAGTAATGGTCAATGCATTATAGATGAAGATACAGGAAAATGGCATATTGTTACGCTGTGTTTCCACCTCCTCGACTCAACTCGGCCTTTTTGTGTTTCCATTATGTAAAAAAAACCTGGAATCTGGTACCCGGTACTAGTTTTTTGGTAACTGCTCAGCCAAGGTTCCAAAAGATATTAAAACGTGACGTGTAAACACTGCAGACCACTGACTGGTCAGAGTATCTCTGCATCATCAATGTGCGGCCCACCATTAAAAAAGAAAAACAGATTTGGAAGTTTACAGCAAATATACCACTAAGTTAATCTACATGATGGCAGCCCACAAAACTGCACTGTGGTTGATCAAGGAGGTTCAGACATTTCTGTCCTTGGTGGCTGACGAAAAAATTCAGCGTGAGCTTGACGGGACAACATGCAACGAGCGAGTTTATCTGCAACTCTGAGCAGACGTCACGGAATTTACTTGTCACGTTGCTAGGGTTTCCAGGAACTCTAAAATTGGTAGTATTGTGTAATGGTACCTGGTACCTGAGTTGAGTCGAGTCGAGTTGAGCCAGTTCCACATAGCTGAAATGGGGTATTAGATATTTTAGAGAAGCACCGCAATCACAAATCCCATATTCATGGAAGTAGCCCATACTGTGCAGACTCTTCCCTTAAGTGACACAAATGATTACATTGCGTATTTCATTAAACTGCAGAGAATATCTATGTCTAATCCCCAAAATCCACTTTTATTGGACATTGTTTTAAATATCTCCAATGAAATTTAACTTTTGTTTTTTCACCCATTCATTAACCCTTTAAATGTCAAGCCTAGAATGGGCTGCCTGGACTTTTTCTTTCTCTTTTTTTTTTTTTTTTTACTATCAAAAGGTTAGAAAATAAGGTGTGAGTGAGTCATTTTGCCCATTTTTTCCAGAGTTTTCAGAACTTTCAAAATCTAGCAATCATTTACCATCTACTGCATGTTATAATTCTGCTGAAACAGTTTCTTCTCCAGCTTCTAGAACATTTGTGGTTGAAATGATTGGAATGACCGAATAGAAAATATAAAGTCTCAGGTTTCAGAAACTGTTGGAATTTTTCCCGTTGGACAAACAGTGACAGAGTTACAGCCATCCAAATGTCAGCGATGACGCGTCAGATTTTCAAGCGTTAAGAGTATTTTCAGGCTTAACACAGCGCCATGAAACTCTGAAGTGAACTTTGTATTTTCTCTCAACCTCTCCCTTCATCAGCCTCTCTATTTCCCTGGTTTTTCTCTCCACTCCTTCACTCTGTATTCACCTCTTTGCTCACATTGTGTGTCATCTGTTCTCCGTCCCTCTCATCTTTCTTTTCTCTCTTTGCCGCCCTCTCCTCTCTCCTCGTGCCTCTGTCTCCACCTTCTCATCACTCATTCTGTTTCCTCCTCCTTCGCTCTCGTCGGACTTCCTCCCTCTCATCCTTCATCTCTGTCCCTCACACCCGCTCACCCTCTTTCTGCTCTGTTCATTTCTCTAAGTGAAACACAACTCCCTGCGCTGTTTCTCTATGCATGATACATCCTACACACTACGTGTCCCATTCCTCTTACTCTCATTTATCACTCGTGTCCTCTGTTTTCTCATCCTGGTGCGACACTTAAGTGTAACCTTTGACTTCATTCTTCTTGACTGATGTGTACACGTGCCGACATTGCTATTGCTTTCCTTCGTGTAAGCAATGACAATGTCAATCTGAGATACCATTAGGGGTGTCAAACATATGGCCCATGGGCCAAAACTGACCTGCTGATGGGTCAAATCTGACCTGTGGGATGAATTTATGAAATGGAAAAATTACACTGAAGTTGGTCTGAGCGATAAAACGACAACATTATATATCACGATATAAATTTTCCTTGGTAGAAATATGAGACATGCTTGATACAATTTCGATAGAATTCATTCATCCATGTTTTGACTGATGTGATGGTGACATGGTGGTGCAGTGGGTGGCACTTCTGCTTTAGAGCAAAAAGGTCCTGGGTTCGAGTCCAACACCAGTTGATGGGGGTGGGACCTTTGTGTGTGGAGTTTGCATGTTCTCTCTGTGTCTCCAGGTACTCCGCCACCATCCAAACACACGCACTGATAGTTTAAAGGGTTCATCTAAATTGCCCATAGGTGTGAATGTGAGATTGTTTGTCTCTGTATGTCAGCCCTGTGGTGAACTGGTGACATGTCCAGGGGCCTTCACCCGTAAGTAGCTGGGACAGACTCCAGTGACCTCTGTGACCTTTGTGAGGATAAAGCAGATTCAGAAAATGAATGAATGAATGAATGAGAACAGCCAATCATAATTAAGTAGTGCCGCACCAAACCAATCACACTAGAGCCACAGCAAGTTCAGTGGACACACACAGAGCTGACGTAAGAGCCGCAGCATACACGCTAATGTTTGGGTTACAGCAGGAGGTAATGAGTGTTTCCTCAGGAGAAAATGTGGCCAAGAACTCGGGTGACTGGGTTACTGAAAAGTAGTATGCGAACTGTTTTGGTTCTAGTGTACAACAGAGGCATAAAACCAAAGAATCGGATGATCAAAGCATGTTGATTACTTTCGTTTATGCCGGTTATGGCACAGAGGTACGCATGGTCAACAGATGGGGGAGGGGTGTTCATGCCAACACTAACACATGCAAACCATACGGCTGTATAACTGACACTTAAGACACTTACAGGATGGTCAGCAAATCTTAAGATGGGGGGCCGAGGGAGGATGAATAAAGTGGTAGTGGTGGGTCGGTGATTCTAAGAGCAGAGGGAGGGACTTCTCCAGAAGTACAGCAAAGTATCTAGTGCTCTCTCTCTGATGTCTTCACAACTAACTTATGAATAGCAGAAAATTTAAGCTTGGAAAAAATAGCAATTTGAATTATACCGTGATATGTATCTATCATCTGATATGAAAAAAAGATCGTATTCCATGTCGCCCAGCTACACTGGAGATATTAACAGCCAAGGATCAGTCAAAATCACTTTAGGTCTGACTAGAGAAACACATTCACAGTTAATATATTACAAGAAGCAAACAGGTTATATTTAGAATATTTGGTAAGAACGGTCTCGGGGTATTTGTGATTTAGGCCTTTCTCGCAATTTTCAGAAAACACATTCAACCCTGGTGGTTTCCAAAGTTTTTGAGTTTAAATAAGACCCAAAATTATCCTTTTCATGTCTCCTCAGGACTGACATTTCTTGTTGCTTGTTACATCTATGTTTTCTGCTTATGTCATTTTTGTCTTGTTTTGTATTTTTTGTTAGGTCTCCTCTGCATTTCAAACAGCTTCATTCATTACTCATGACCTTTGATAACAGTAAAAACAGCTTAGTGCTAAGGAGGACTTTGGGACTATTACTACAGTACTATAGAGGAGCAGGTGGTGAATGCGGTAACAGACAAAATCTCGGATCAGAATACAGCTGTACTCTGATTCATGTAAGTTTTTAGGTGTTTTAGTGCTTTGGTTATGGTTGGAAAACACTGTAGTTTTCTGAGAATTGGCTCTTGAGCTTCACTGACAGAATGATGAGTTATTTTTTCTGATTTTGAAGCATGTACTTACAAGCATAATTCATAAAATCACAAACAAATTGTGATGTTTTCTGCAACTTTTTACATGTATATCATCTCAGTTCAGAACTTGTACAGACCTAAACACATGAGTCTTGGAATAGAACGTTAGTATTTCCAGAGATGCCAGAGGAGATGTTCTTTTAACCATTTTTAATGAGGTCACTGAACTCTTCTTTGTGATAAAATAAACATTGCTAGTTGTTATTCAGAGTGCTAAAACACTGTGATTTTAGATGGTCCGTATTATGACTGAGGGGGATCTATAAACGTTACCAAATAGGTTGCGTGTCATTTTTTTTATCACATCTTTGGAGACATGCTGTTTTTCTAACCCTTACCCAGTGCTATCAGTTGTAAACATAAAAAGTTTGATGATGCTGTTTCTCAGAGACATGCTTGTTGTTACAGCTTTATTCTTTTCCCCAAAAATGTCAAATGCATGAGTCATTGAAACACTCAAAGTTAATGTGTTTGTCTGTAAACGTGTAGACGTGGTTCAGAAACATTGAAATCACATAGTGTTAGCTTCATAGCATAATTGCCTAAGTCATACACTATACGGACAAAACTATTGGGACATGTTGAATTCAGGTGTTTCTTTTCAAACAAGGGATTAAAACAACAATGAAAAATGCCATACTATACTTTTATATTGTGATAAATATCATAGTGGTTATTAATATAGATGTTTACATTTCAAATCAGCATGAACAGCTGTAGCCATGATGTGTCCCAATATTTTTGTCCATATGGTTTATAATTGACAATATTTCCTTAAAGTTTGATGGAAGATTTTTTGTTACTTAGTAAGATTGACGAAAGTAAATGGTTAGTTAAAATATTTGAGAAATTTAGAGGTGGAGCATTTAAAACCATAGTCATGTATATACTGTATGTATAAGAAACAAATGATGTCAGGCTCAACAAACCCCGCCCCTTACACGTATTGTAGGTTATTTTGGCATCAATCCAGTGGATGTCATCATGTCTATGCATGTGCTGATGTCAGCATATTAATATCCTGTATATATGTGCCAATTTTGAAGTAAATAGAAACAAAATTGATGTTGTTATAGACATGTGAAATTTCACCCATTATAACAAAATGGGAGGGAAAAAAAAAAGACTTAAAAAATTCATAAAAATTTCTAACTTTGGCCTACTTTTACAAAAATGCATCCAGATCTATTCTGGGTCACTGGCAATTGATAAACCCAATTTGGTATGAATTCAACCAATAGTTTTGCTGCTACAGACATTTGAAGTTTCACCCATTGTAAGTAAAATGGACCAAAAAAAAAGACTTTAAAAATGCATAAAAATATGAACTTTGACCTACTTTTCCCAAACTGTAATCAGATCTATTCTGGGTCACTGACAATCTATAAACCCAATTTGGTATGAATTCAACTAATCGTTTTGCAGCTTGAGTCTTAACGAACAAAGAAACAAACAAACCAAATCAAAAACAACATCCCCTGCCTGACCTTTGGATGGCAGGGTAAAAAAAAGAAAAAAAAATCTATGTTTGAGAAAAATTAAGTAAAAACCATCTCTGAGGCATTTTGGAAACAAAGATAAAAATTTAAACCAAACTAACCAATGCAATGATATTTATCCCCAGACCCCTGTTAGAAAAGAATCACCTGTATTCAACGTGTCCCAATACTTTTGTCCACATGACTTTAGGCAATTATGCTGTGAGGCTAATGATATGTCATTTACAGATGGTTTGCAGAAATGTGCAATGTCACAATTTTGGCAAAAAGCTGCAGATGTGATATGTAATGGAAATGGAAAAGGGATGGAATACTTAGTTTTTAGTGTCCTCAAATAGTTTAAGAAGTAAAAAGTTTTTCCAGTAAAACATTACAGCAATTCAAGTTTGAGTGAGATAAAGACACTGCTAATCCCATTTTAATGACTTGCAATTATCACATATTTATGTCAGTTTGTCATCTCAGAATTTCCATCCTCTTAATTACACCAAGTGACTTTGTGAATTTTAAGAGGTTTTGAGCTGCATCTCATAACAAACGTAACTCAGTGAATGTGGATCCTGAGCTGTGGAGGAAACGCACACACAAACACACACACATACACAAAGGTGGAAGTACTATTGCTTCAGTGATTTCTCCAAGGGTCTCTCAGAGGCCTGGGGGACATGTGCTCCTCAAGAAGAGGACATTAACTCTTTACTTTCCAAAGTTATTAACTATGCTATTTGAAAAATAAAAAAAAATTTAAAAAAGGAAACAAAAAACCATTATTGTGTTATTGCTGTCAAGCAGATGTTAATTTAAGTGGAGATTGTTCATTTGAATATAACACATACAATATCTATGGTGCAAATTAGTCATTAGACACAATTGGCATCATAAACTTTTTTTTTTTGTAGGTTATTGATGCTGATATTAATGTGTTCCTCAAGCCAGTAATCCAAACAAACCAAAAAATTATCCAAAAGTCAGTAGAATGCCATTAAATTAATAACACAGTTACAGGAACAGGGTTTTGAAACTAATCCTTGAACATCAGGGCTCAAAGATGACATACAGTATGTACACTGTCATCCATAAAAATGGATTAAACAATTTTTACTTTTTCTTGTGAAACAATTGTGACAATGTGATTTATTCCTCAAATAAAGTGTAAGTGGGACTGGCACCCAATATATAATCAATGCAGCTGACCTGACATGAATACTGATGTGTAAATAAGAAGAAAATGAGGAATGTGTGCGAAAATGAATATTTTTTCAGTGTTGAGCAGCACCACATTCTAAAAACAATAGAGTCAAATTCACAACAATAGTCTACGAAGGGAAAGTTGATGTTTGGTCATCTCGGTACATTTTTTTCCTCCAAATTAACTTTTCCACTCCTCCTCCTCTTTTATGTTGGCCACATTCTCAGATTCAGTTTTATTGTCATTTGATTAATGGTATACGACAGAACCAAATATAATTACCCTGGTCTTGATAAGGGCGACACGGTGGTGCAGTGGTTAGCACTCGTGCCTCACAGCAAGAAGGTCCTGGGTTCGATTCCCAGGCAGGACCTTGGGACCTTTCTGTGTGGAGTTTGCATGTTCTCCCCGTGTCTGTGTGGGTTTTCTCCGGGTACTCCG
>JAQQZY010000024.1:3221004-3231562 GCA_030068375.1 Ostorhinchus rueppellii | reverse complement strand
ATATAACATAATTAGCTACTTATCTTTTTTTTTATTATTATTATTACAATTTATTTACTACTTTGCCACTTGTTTCTACAAGTACTTTCCAATGTGCCACTATGTATTTTTTTCCACTACAGTTTTTTTTTATAGTTATGTTATTGTATTGCTTTTTTCTTGTGGTATTTCTTTTGTGTATATTCAGTGTTTTACTGTTTTTGGAACCTCAATTTCCTGAGGGCTCTGACTGATGGATCAATAAAGTTCTATCTAATCTAATCTAATCAACGGGGTTGGGTATGTTCAGTAGTGTTTGCGTTACAACACATTTTTTGGTCATACTTTAAGTGGTCAAATGCAAAAAATAAAAACAAATGAAAAAAAACACAAACAATAAGACTGTGAGACCTTAAGGAATCAAAAACACGCCTGTGAAGTTCTATTTCCTGTTGGTGTTCAGCCAATGGGTGAAGACGGCAGAGGACAGTCCACTGTCCACATGGACGTATGCTCATTACTAACCCTAACCCTGCTTTACAGAACCTAGTTAGCATTAGCATGAACTCTGTGATCAGCAATGACGAGGTAAGCTAACATTACTGTGACTCATTAGAATTCTTTATTGATTGGGGATGTATCTACTGGTGTCCTCAGTGCCACGCCCCCTGTTTGAACATGTACAATGTTGAAAAATACAAGTGTTTCTGCTGGGATTTGAACATTGTATCAAATAATCTGTAATGGATTACAGTTTAGAAGTAATTTACACAACAGCGTAAACAGCTATGCAAGGTGGTAAACTATCAGTTAAAGCTTTGTTCAGTCTGACTAGTCTTACTTTACACCTGGTAGAGACAGAAATGAACCAGTATTGTGATCTCAACAGTCAGTGTCCTAAAAACCAAACACTGGAAACACGTAATGATTTCCTGTCTATTCTCCTCACTTGTCAGTTTCTAAAACTGTGCTCTGTCCTTTATAACTCACTGTGTAACTTTGACATTTGTATTGTCAGGAGGAGATGCTAAGTAATTTTACACAACACACATACTGTAACTTGTCTTTCACTGGAGCAGCTGTCAAATGTATCCTGACACAGGAAAAGATCTGATAGCATAAGGGATTGATCGCAACTACAACAATGTAATGGAGCCTGGCCCACAGTGGCAAACACACAAACGTACACATATACACCCTCCTGCCCCCTCATGATGGTAAAAACTTTTATTTTTCTTTACAAATAAGCATATAACTGGTGTAAACTGTGTTAAAATACAAGTGTACATAACCCATACACGTTTCCTGTCGGCGTCCAGATGGTTGTTTCAACAACAGGGTCACTCTGTGTTTAACATGTTTTCAATGTCAGACAAGAGAAAGCTTCTAAAATTCTGAATTATGAATGTGTTTTTTCTAGTGGTAGGACACAGAGCTCCACATTTCACTGTCTGTCAGATGCCAATTAGGAGGGGTTGCCCTATATTGTCATTTTCACAGATAATACAGAGACAAATTATTGCATGATTTTACACTTTAGTGCAATATCTAAAATGTAATATTTTTCATTACAAGATGTGATTGGTTGGTCTGGAATTCATTTGTAAACACTAGAAAATATCATCACAGCTGGAATTGTGTCCAATTGCTAGCCCCAAACTCAAAAAATGTTAATTTACCACTATAACAACAAATGTATCATATTTAATATGTGAGTTTTGAAGCCCTCTACATGATCAGTGTGATATTTTTGTTCTTGAAAAACCTAATGTATACAATTAGATACATGCAATACACAGATAATCCACCAGGTGGTTGAAATTTGTTCACCAGAGGCCTTTCCAGTGGCACTCCAAGATTACCAGGAGGCAGAACTTTACCAATTTTGAAAAAGAATTACTAATCTCCAAGACATGTTTGTGTTGTATTATGTTTTTGTTTGTTCAAAAATAACATTTAAGCATTGAGACCCAATGTATCAAATATGATACAAAATTGAAACTCGTACGTGGAAATTGAAATGTCATGAAAAATGTCATGTTTAATTTATCAACATCATACAGCTTTGCATATTGCACATGAACGGTTTCCGTGGTGGTGTTGAAATGCCGTTTGTACCCTTTTCTTTGTTGGTTGAGCTGTACTGCATTTTTTTCTGGAGGTTGTAATGAACAGATTTGGTCTTTTTAGCGGTGACTCGCGCTTTCTGTAGCAGTAATAGTGTCTCATCCTCATTGTGTGATTCTCTTCTCTTGTTTGAGTCATAATAAAATCTCCATCTCTGTGTTAGGTTTTCAAACTCCTCCTCGCTACATAAAAGAGCAAAATCAGTCCCTGAACTGCAACTGCACACTAAAAATGGCAAGTTTTGACACATGCCACACGTCTTTTTATGTGGCATTTTCTTTTGCAGGGATTTAGTCATTTTTAATACCACAGCTCATTTCTCCAAGTGCAGCTGTTCAACCAAATCTGGTTTTTGCAAAGGCAGTGTTGCTTCGTCCTGGACTTTAGTGCCTCTGAGACAAGTGCGATTTGTTCAAAGAAATACAAAATCAAGCCAGAGAGTTTTTATCCTTATCCTTAGATGAGTTTGAGAAGAAGATGTAGTTTCTTTTTCATTTCTTTTTTCTTTTCTTTTCTCTTGTCTTTTTTTTTTTTTTATTTTCCTTTATGTAACCTTTTATAGAAAAAGTTTTGTGAAAAACCAAAAGTTTTTTTCTACGTTCAAAAAGAAGCGGCATGAATTACATCTTGTTGTACGCAGGTGACCAACATATGGCCCATGAGCCCAAACTGCCCCGCTAAAGAATCCAATCTGACCCATGGGATGAATTTGTGAAGTGCAAAAAGTACACTGAAGATATTGATAATCGTGGATATCCAAATCTTTTTAGTTCAGGTTCCATATACAGACCAATATAATACTATAATACTATCATAATAACCTGTAAAAAATGATAACCACCAAAATTTCTCTTTTGTTTTAGTGTAAAAAAGTAAAGTTATATGATAGTACTTGTATTTAAAAACTATCCTTTCACACAATATCCTGAACAATTATGAACAACCTGAAATGTCTTAAAAGACGTAACTGCAATTTTACCAATATTCTTACCGTCTTTGTATATCCATCTACACATAAATGATAAACTGAGGCATAATATTGTTTAAAATTCATTTATTTTTCTTAAGAAATTTCAGATTCATGTTATTTATATTTTTTAATGAATCATTTGTAGATGTAAACAGTTTCATAATATAATTTGTTTTAGCTTTTAATTTACTTTTGCAACTTGTTTCACCGTAAAACGTACAGAAAAGTTTGGGATTTTATTTTATTGGTCACTTGGGATAATATTGGTCTGTATGTGACCCCTGAACTAAAATGAGTTGGAGACCCTTCCTTACATATATTAAGCCAAAATGTGCTTTTTTTAGTTAAGTTGCATGAAAAACCTGAGACTAAATAGAATCGATTGAATTACATACAGTAGTCATATTCCATCTGTATTGTATCACATTTATTTGTACATTGCGCTGAATTAGACTGTGTCGAATTCTACTGAATCAAGTGAATCATATGATATCACAGTACATTAGTAGTTGTTCTACATGTATTTTTAATGCTGGATTGTAGGTAATGCATCTGGTTGAGTACTGCAGCATCCTCACTGATAAAGATGCACGTCCCTAATGTGTACAGATGTTACATAATGCACCATATTATTACACTGTTATTAGACAATGTACAACTCCCATACATTCTATCATAGTATTTAATAATTTACAGAAAAATGAGAAGAAGTGCATTGTCTACTTTATTCAGACTATTTTTAGCAAATTGTGGCAGATTATTGTGAAATGCAGGGTTTACGGTATAAAGCACTGATATTTGTAGTTTAGTTCCGACATAATGCTAATATATATTATATTACATAATGTTGATATTTTGTTTCTGTTTTATTTTTGAACTTGTTTTGTTTAATGGGGTCTTTTTTAATACTTAATTTTTAGTCTTCTGTACAGCACTTTGGTCCACTGTGGCTGTTTTAAAGGGCTTTATACATAAAGTTGGACTGGATTGGATTGGATAATGCGGTGTTTTTACAGAATGGGTGATTAAAAAGGTGCACAAGTTTGAGTCAAATGAAGAGCAAATGAAAGGTGCGACTTCAGCTCATATATCAGCTTAACCTCGTGACAGACCTTGAAAATACTGTACACCAATGAATACTGCTGCTCGGTGCTTCTCCACAGACCTTGCGCTCACTTCTAAAGCCCCTTCTCTAAAGAAAGAAAAGGAGCAGAGAAGGAAAGGACAGTCAAGTCACAGGAGACGCAGACAAAGAATACAGGAATGTGCTTTGACACCATAAAGCCAGCCTTAACCTGAAAAGCTGCACATCATGTACGTTGTTCCCTAGTCATGGGTTATTTAAAGGGACTTGTATTATGTGACGCCTACATCCATCATAGCACTGTTCTCCTGGAAGAAGATAGCAGCATGAATGTATGCACTAATGCACACAGGCTTTATTCATTGGCAAAAATCCTTGATCTAAATGATGATAAAAGAGCAACAAGCTGCTACTATGTCATGAATATGGTCTACCAACTTTAAAGACACTACAGTCACTGATGAAGAACAATAGTTTCTTGAAAGAAAGAGGAAAAAAAGATGGAACGTGAGAAGAATGGACAGAGAAGAAGGACAGAGGATAAATGATGGAAATATTGCAGGGGCCCCATACAGACTAATACACAGGTGTCAAACATGTGGCCCGGGGGCCAACTCCGACCCGCCAGAGGGTCCAGTTCGGCCCTTAGGATGTTTTGTGAAATGCAAAAATTACACTAAAGGTGTTTTTCCACTGGCCCTACACAGTTGGTGCCAGCACAGCACAGCACGGTACAGCTCGGTTTGAAGGTTTTTCCATGGGCTCGGTCCCAACTACAATGTGGGTGGAGTCACCGCAGTCAGGATGAGAAAGTCCTCACAGCGTCATTTCCTCATTTCGGATGGTGTCTTCCAGATCTCGTACTTTTTCGTCTGCCAGTAGAATCAAAAAAGTGTTGACCTCGTCATTTGTCCATGGATTTATCTTCCGAGACATCGTCCAAAACACCCAAAATCACTGGCGAAACTGCGGTCCTGCTCTGTCGCTGGTTTTTCAACAATGGCGGGTGTGTTGTTCAAACTGAGTCGTACCGACCTTTCGTCAAAACGATTAACCAATCAGTGCCCTTTGCGTTGCTACGTCACCCTTATGGTGCCAGCGCTGCACAGAAGGAACCCCAATGAAGCAGGTACCAAAATCATCAGCTTTGGAAGCGTGCTGGTGCCCATGGAAACCTGAGGGAACCGAGCTGTGCCATGCAGGGCTGACACTTAGAGAGCCAGTGGAAAAGTGCCTTAAGATAATAACAATCCTTTTAGATCAGGTTCTACATTCAGATCAGTTCACATAATAACCTATAAATAATGACAATGGTAAATTTTTCTCTTTGGTAATGTAAACATTTTCATGTATTTACACTAAAACAAAGTATAAGTTTGCAAAAAAAAAAAAGTGAATAATCTGACCAAATTTGAACAACCTGAAATGGTTGGATTTTTAAAAAATCGGATTTGTGCTGTTCAGACTGTCTTTAAAAGGTCACATACAGGTCAAATAGAAGCAAAAAATTGGATTTGGGCCACATTTGGCTGCAGTCTGAACGTAGCCTGAGTCGTGTGCTGTTGTGTCCTTGGGCAAGACACTTCCCTCTCCTTGCCTCCAGTGCTGCTACTCACACTAATGTATTAATGTGTATGAATGTTCGTGGTGGTTGGAGGGGTCGTAGGCATGAATTGGCACCACACTTCTGTCAGCCTGCCCCAGTGGGTACATATTGAATGAATGAATGAATAAATGAGTTTATTTTTGGTTTGTACACCCAGTACAATAACCATAACAAGCATAAAAACCAAAACAAGGAATAGGCTACAAGCAAAAGGTTACAGTATCTTTTTGCCTATCCTTTACATTTGATCCACCACTTACATCAAATTAAATGTTTACAGCATTTAGTATTCACACCATAACATAAACAAACAACTGAAACATATCTACCATCTCATTTCAATGTTCCTAAATAAGTTTAAAATTAAGGCTTTTTTCCTTCTTCCTTTTCTTTTTCTTTTTCCTCTTCTTTTTTTTTTCTTGAACAACTTAAATGCATCATCAGGCCCATTTCTCAGTTTCACACCAACAACCCCAGTCCATCCAGACTTCCCATTAGTCCTCACTGTGGTCCATTCACAAATATGAAAAGCTGTGAAATTATAATTACTCTCTCAATTTAAAAAAAAAAAAGCCAAAAAAACCCCAAAACAACCAGAGTGAGAATATGTGAGTGGATGAATAATAGATCCACTGTGCGTTCTTTAAGCATGCGTTCATAGAAAAGTGCATTATAAATCTAATCCACTATTATTATTATTATTATTGTTATTGTCATTAACTACAAACTTTTCTCTTAAGCTTCAAAGGTGCCCTGTCACATAAAACCATTTTTAGTTGTTTTTTTTTTTTTTTTTAATATGTTCGATCTGTAGGTGTTTGTGTTATGTAGTGAATTTGAAACTGGACCACTACCTCCTCTGTCTGCTATTGACATTGAAAAGAAATAAGTGGAGAAATCAAGTCAATTAGAAAACCTGGTCATGTGACGTGTTAATGCCTGAGCTCATTATTATTCATGAGCTTGCCCTGGTGAGACCACACCCACTTGCTCAGTCACAGTTTTCTTATACCACATGCTGGATCACTGAAAAGAGGGGACATGACAAATTGATGGAGCTTGTAGAGCAGTGGAGGGGGCCCAGCAGATACAGGCTAGGAGTTGTGAAAATTCCATGTAAAGTTCGCCATGAAAGAGGCAATGAAGCCAGGAGTCTGACGTTTAAAGCAGGTTAAGGTTCAGTTTCCACCAGTTCCTCTACTTGTTACAGAGTAAAGGATGCTGAAAAGTTGGGCTTTCATTGGAGAGCTGTTAGCCAATCAGAGTCAAACAGATTAGCATGTTGAATAATTCTTGAGAAGTAGAGATAATTAAGCTGAGTCTTCCAGCAGGCTTCCTATTCCATGTTAGAATGGATAGAAACTTAGTAACTGAGGAATTTTTTCCACAAAACTGTTAATGAGGTCATTGTAGAACTTCAGACATTACCACTAAAGTAATGAAATACACATGGCAGGACACCTTTAAAGTGAGAAAAGGAAAATGATATTGTGAAAACATTTATATCTACAAAATATCATTAAAGATAAACATGAATAACATGAACAACCATGAAAACCTGAAATTTCTCCAGAAAAATAATTAACACGTGCATTACAACTTGTGTACAGATCACAGTGGATCTACAAATACACAAAACATGTAATAACAAGCAGAATATTATTAAAGTCACACTTATTTCTCTTAAGACAAGTCATGTTGTTCATGTTTGTTCAGGTTATTCACAACTTTTGGGAAATGATAGATTGTAAACATTAATATGTTCATGTAATTTGACTTTTTTAAACTAAAACAAATAAATATTTAGAGTTATTATTTATAGGTTGTTATTATTATGAGTATTTGTGCATTTTAGTATTATAGTATTTTTTTGTTTATGAGTATTTTAGTGGTCTGACCTTGGGTTGCTTGATTATGGAAAAAATCAATATCACGATTATTTTTGGTCAAAATTGAAATCACGATTATTCAAACGATTAATTTTGAGTTTCACAGTGCATTTATTCAGCATTTCTCTCTCAAAAAACACTTTGTTATTGATTCTTTATGCAAAACATTCAAATTGAAGATAAATTTTTGCTACAAAGATTTACTTTATGGTTGTTTTGCAATGGAATGGTAACGTATTGTGCATGTGCCTCTCTCAGAAATTGTCTAAAGAAAATGGAAAATAAATTGTTTCAACTCGATTATGGGTTTTGAGATCATTTGACAACAAAATCAAAATCGTGATCAAAATTAGATTAATTGCACAGCCGCACTCTGACCCACTTTAGATCATATTGTTCTATATGTGAAACCTGAACTGAAATGGTTTTGACACCACTGACTGTTCATGTCTTCTACAACTTCCATCCATGGACCGTATTGGACCCTTTGGTGGGCCGGTTTTGGCCCACGGGCCACATGTTTGACACCCCTGAAGTAGTGGTTATGCAGTGTGGAGGAAAGAGCAGAGGAGGAATAAATGCACAGGGATCCCATCATAGTCCATAAGTTTCTATTCTCTTCCTGTTAAAATGAAACACACACACACAACGTTTGCTTTCCTATTTGCTCAGTCTGTCTCATAGGATTATTATATTGGAAGCAATAAAACCAGGGGATGATTTGTTAAAAAACAAAAAATCATTCCAAAAATACATTACCAACAAAATCACTCACACTCTCGCACAATTATGGTACAATTCAAATGAAGCCAACGTTTTTTTCCCTTTAAGCGCAGTAAAACTGATTCACTGTTGTCCTTTCGGATCCATTACTGTGTTTCGTCAAATTCATGATGTTTTAGTTGCGTCGGCAATGTTCTCACAGAAGAGCGAACACCTGTGTGAGGATGGAAACAGCAGAGGAATTCGAATCTGTTATCAATTTGTTGCATCAATGAACAAGTAAGCAGAAAGTACAAAAAGGACAGACACTGAACTGGCTTGCTCTGTTATGTGCCGTGTGTAAAAGTGCATCGGGTGCTTTTGATTTCACTAATGCGATGGGGGTTGGTTGGATTTCACAGTCCCTCAGGACAGAGTGGGATTCGGATGTGAGCAGAGAGGACCGCCCTGCAGGGTAGACACCTGCTGCCATGCCTTTGGGGAAAAAAGCTGCTCATGTGTTTAAGTTTGCATGTGCATATGTGCATAGTGGTATCTGCTCTTCATGCTTATTCATTCTCTAGCCCAGGGGTGGCAAACATAATGCCTCATGGGCCAAAAATGACCCACCTAAGGATCCGATCCGGCCTGTGGGATGAATTTATGAAGCACAAAAATTCCACAGAAGACATTAACAGTGACTGAGTGGTGTCACCGAGTCCTCATGTGTTGTTATCATAAAGTTAAATAATGTATATGTCAGTTCCAGATGACTGTTATTAAATGGTTTGTGTCTTTGTAGATCTACTGCAATCTGAAAGTTCTACTGTACATGTGTAAATGATAACTGGACACATAATAGTGTAAAATTACTGCGTTTTGTGCTAAAATAAAGACAAAAATTTGTAGTTATTATTTGTAGGTCATCACGATATTATTTTACTGGTCCAGCCTGCTTGAGATTCTTCATAGTAGTAGTAGTAGTAATAGTAGTATTTAGGGCTGTCAAAATTAATGCATTAACATCAATTAATCCACCATTATGATTACTCTGATTTAAAAATTTTAATTCAATTAACTCATCTGCAGCCCAGAATGACTCCAATGTATTTGGGGCAGTTTGTCTAAATAGAATTAATGTTGCTCATGAGCAAATGGGCAGTTGATCTGGTAGTGACAGGCAACAGAACCAACCCATAAAGATGGAAGACACTAAACAGTGCATTGGCCTCTGGATGGAAATATGAGAACAAAAAAAACAAGACGGAGCAGTTTTGTTGAAACTGTTAAAGGTGTTTAATAAACACGTTAAGTGCACATATATTCCATTCTTTAATGAGTCTTTGCTGATGCAAAATGAAACGTGATTAATATAGAATAAAAATGAACGATACTTAATCAAGATTGATCAAAATTAATCCATAGCAAACCTGTGATTGATCTCATTAAAAAATTTAATAAGTTGACAGCGTTGTTGTTGTTGTTGTTATTTATTACATGTATTTATCCAGTAAAAAGCTCTTTGAGATTAAAACTCTCCTCTCAAACTGGGCTGCATATGGCCCCTGAGCTAAAATAAGTTTGACGCCCCTGATCTGACCTCTGTTATTTTCTTCCCATGATGCCGCTGGTTTTTCCACCTGTGTCACTCCTTACCCATCCATCAGGTGTCCTCACATGTTCTGCTTCTACAGCTCATTTTAATTAACTTGGATCACGTAAACATGTAGACATTTTTGGTGAATTGTTACCAGATTGTTGTCTTGCTTCAGGATATTTCTTGCAGATGTTTAAGCCAAATTAGACACCCTAAACATGAAGGATTTGTCAAACTGTCTGAGAGTCTTTTGAGCATTTCTGAAAATAATTAACCCTCACACTGAATATTTCACAAGGGCAGATGTTGTAGGTGTGAATAAATTAGTCTCTGCAGACACTGGAGGATTTGGTACAGTCAGTCAATCTTTCCCCATAACAAAGGTATTTCCAAAGAACTCACAAACAATGAGTCCTGACTAGTCCACCATGGACCAATCAGCTTTTTTAAGACACACTTAGCTTGAGGTTACTTGAGACCTGTTAAGCCAGCCAACCAGACTGTGGTTATATCTTAAAGGTGGGGTAGAAGATCTTGGAAAAAACGGTTCCGGCAATTCAACACAAGTGAGATTTTGAAAATATACACTCCCTCCCCTCCTTCC
>JAQQZY010000024.1:3189737-3201026 GCA_030068375.1 Ostorhinchus rueppellii | reverse complement strand
AGTGCATGTCTTTGGATTGTGGGAGGAAACCGGAGTACCCGGAGAAAACCCACGCAGACACGGGGAGAACATGCAAAACTCTCATATTATATTTTAACATACTCTAATAGTAGTTACTACTTCATGGAGATTAAAGAAAAAAAAAATTCTTGTTTAAAAACAAAAAAAGTTAATTACAGTCTAATAACCATAACAAGCTCCTGATTTACACTCAAACATGTCACTGCAGATCAGGTTTGTCAAGAACAGCAAAGTTACAGTAGTGGTCTGAATGCCAGTGTATTATGGGATGGTGCATAAGCGTCCACTGTGTTGGCTGATATGGAACTAAAACAACAAAATCCATGAATATTTAAGAGAACCGCTGTACTGTGGAATAGCTGTCCACTGTAGTGACCAGCATGCATGAAGGGGTTAAATTTCCACCAAACTTTGACTAAATAACCTTCACCCTTTTCAACTAACCCAACAGAAGACTGTAAAGCCAAAATGCATGTGTTAGACAGAATGTACAAAGCAACGTACTGGATAAAACCAGTTAAAAGCACATTATTTAAAACATGTTCTAACCCCAGTCCTTATAAAGCCCTTGAAACACTAAATGTGCTATCAGAGGAGTTATATCTGAATTATCCTCTTCTGTATGTGGAATGTAGCATTGGTTCTTTTGTTTTGCATCGATTCACACTGCAGAAATACCTCTATTTTTTTGTCATTGTTGTGTTTGTGGAGATTCCTGGACAATGTGGATCAACAAAGCCACTGAGACACATTTAAGTCCAATGTCATTAAGGTGAAGAGGGTTTATCTGCCAGGACCGTCCGCATCTAAACAAACTGTATGCACTCCAATACTGCATCTTGGTTTTGATTGATTTCTTGAGTGAATATGCATCACTTCTCATCTCCCAATAAAATCAATATACATTACTCTAAGCAATCTTAGTCCGCCACAAGTATCTGTAATCAGCCGACCATGCCAGGGTGGTTAACCATAAAATGAACAGGGCTCAAACATTATTGTACAAATGCTGTCAAAACCAAACTGCTGCTGAGGAAATATGTACAGGCCAGTTAGTAAAACCACAATGAGTCCCATTTCATTTACCTCCTGGCCCACTAATTTGTTTATGTGTGTTCAAGATGGAATCGAAGAGCTTATAGTAAAAGGTTGATGCTAATCGGTGAAGAGTTTACTGTTGGGAAGTCTGTGCTGCTTTGTTTAAATGTGTGTTTTTATGGATTCTGATGTTTGTTGCCCAATTATACACTGCAAAAACAGGCCTACTAGAAAGAAGCAAAATGTTCTTGAATTCAATCAAATTATCTTGTATCAAGCAAAAAAATCTGCCAATGGGGTAAGATTTTTTTTACTTGACAAGAATTCTTAAAATAAGCATGAAGTTCTTGCGTCTGAAAGATTAATTTTCTTTTTGGACAAAAAATAAGACTTATTTCCCAGACACAAGTTTGTTTTTTTTTTGTTTGTTTTTTTTTAACTTTTTTTACTTTCTTGAAATTCTTATTTTGCAGTGTAATACAATCAAAAAGTAATCCAAATTATCTGTGCTCAATTACATTTAAAATGAACATTATTCACCGCATTTTCTAATAGGAAGCAGAGTAAAGTTTCAGAATAAAGCCGTAATTGCCAAAGTTCTGAGCTCCTGCCATCCTGCAGATTGAAGAAAATGATGTCTTTAAACAGGAAAAGGCACTGACAGAAGAGATTTAGATTAGTTTGCCCTAGTTTTCTTTAGGTGTAGGTCTCTGAATTGAGACGTATTTTATGACTGACAACTACAGTAGTGGGGGGAAAAAAAGTTAGGCACCCTTAGAAATGTACAAAACCACATAAATTAGCAAGAAATGTTCACGGATAATGATCATTTGTGTTTTAAAAGGTGTGGCGGCATCAGACAGAAACAAATGCAAATAATGTTTTGGTTTATTGTTAGCAAGAAAAATAAAAAAGCGAAATTCTTGAGTTTCAACGTGTCATTTCCTGGATGTTTCGTTATTTTGCTGAAACGGAGCATGTGCAGAAGGGAGCATGTGTGTTGGAAGGATACAACAATACTTGGCTTAGTTCAGTGACTTCAGAGGGATTTTTAATGCAATGTATCGAAATGCATGAGTGTCCGATCCCTTTTTCCACCACTGTTTAATAAGTAAGCATCAGCGAGACTTAAAGTTGAGGTATTTGTTTTACATTATCAGCCGAGCAGAATCGGAATCACCTTTTGTCATTTTTATAACATATACTCAGCATACATGGGAACAAAGTGCTGTTCTCCAAATGTCACATGCACATCTATGATAATAAACCAGGGTGTAGAGGTGCAGATGTTAGAACCATAACTGCTTTATAATGGCTTTTAAAGCACCAATATTTTGTTGTATGTAAAAAAGAAAAACAAAAGTTAACCCCTTGTAGACTGTTGTAGCAAATTTGCCTCAGTATTCCACTGTTTCTGTAGTGATGCGCTGTTCAACACTCATTATGTCCCACAAATGCATGGGCTGGCCAAACACTTCTTACTACCACTATAAATTCACACCATGGCATCCCGTTCTCGTTCACTCACCCTGTCCTCTTCTTCTCTGAGGTCGGGCATGGTGCTGATGCACAAGCTGATGACGGTCACAGCAACCATGATCACAGACATGCAAGCGAAGATCTTGCCCGGTAAGCCAGACTGCGGGTTCTCCACCATATCTCTGAGCCAGTTCATCACCTTGCGGTACTTGGTTTCCTCCACCGGCACGCGTTGCATGGCGTTCCGCTGCCGGCGTTCTTCTTCTCGCCGCTCCTGCTCGTTCACCTCCTCCATGCGTGTATACATCTTCCTCTTACAGCAGCGTTCCATGTACGCCATCTCCACACCCCAGTACGTCAACTCATCGTGAAGAGAGAGAACGCACATCTCCCGTAGCAGACGCAGTTTACCTGCTGCCAGGAAGTTGAGGATCACCCTGAAGGCAGACGGTGAACGGTCAAAGAAGAACTCTTTGCGGGCTTCGTCATAGTCGTCGCAGACTCTGGCGATGTCCTCAGGTGACCGGCAGCCACAGAGGCGGCCGAGGCGGGTCAGAGGGAACTGCTCTAGAGTGCTCCAAGGGAAGGTATAACGGTTTCCTCCAACATTTATCACCGCCAGGAGTCCATGGTCAATGGACACTAGATCCTCTGGTCGACGGATGAACTGAGCCCTCTGGTAGTAGACACCCTGCACAACAAGCAATAAATCAAGACCTTTCAACACAACAGCAAATCATCTGGAGTCTTGAGTACAAATTTAGTGAAGTTTTTGACTTACCTTGATGGTCTCAGTTTCAGGGATCTCAGTGAAGATGCGGTCAAGACTGCTGTCATCACTGACGGACAAATTGCTGAAATCATGGTTGGCGTTACTGATGATGGGCATGGCGGCATCTGGAAAGCACGCTGCTCTGGGATGGGCAGCTCATGTAACAAAGAGAGACGGCGTCTACAGCAAGCAACCACTTTTAGTTTCCAGTTTCAGGACCCAGCAGTCCTTTCTGTATTGCAGCCTCTAGCGCCTTAAGTGAAATGTTGCACATGGGAAATCTTTCCTGCTCAAAGAAACGGCTGCAGCTTTCAGTCTTTTTCAAGTTGAGGGACGAGCTATGGCTTTGGCTTCCAACCAGCATAGCAGAAACCCAGTTAAGAGAGGACTGAAATGTGCCAGGACACCTGTTGTCACATTTGTATGCGGGTGGGATTTGACGTCCGCGATAGACTCAGGTGACACATCAGGATTCAGCAGCAGATCAGTGGGTAATCCTGGTCTGAGGCCAGAGTCTGGAAAAAGAAAGTTCAAACAGAGAGAGAGAGGGAGTGGAGTTAGGATTGATCGATGACTGAACTGGAAGAACCAGAAAGCCACATGTGTGATGCTGTGATGACCAGGGACTGAGGGGGATCCTCTGTGTCGCCACAGCAGGATTAGGGAGGACCTCGACACATGGTGGCATCCTGCAGGCAACAAGAGAGAGAGGCCGAGGCAGACGGAGAGAAATGTCAGAATGGGGAGATGATGGAGTCATATTGGTGGTGGGGGGGAGTGACGATGTAGAGCAAAAATGGGCAAAGAATTGGGAAGACAGATGGTGCTGAGACAGAAAAGGGGAGAGGAGGAGACAGAGAGAGCACACCTCAATGAGACTGCAGTGCTGTAGGCTCCTCCCTCCTCTCTCACTTCCTTTCTTGTCCACAGAAACAAGACAGACACATCAGCTCTGCTGCTATAAATGGCCAGTCAATGCAGACAGTGAACTTAAACAGATAACAAAACAATTCTACACTCATATCTACGTCTATTAGGGGCGCACAGGCTGTGTTACTTAATGCAGGTGTGAAAAGAAAATGAAGGCATAACAGTAGAAAAGAACATTCAGGTCTGTAGTGTTATTCACACTCTGGGTGAATTGTTGGCTGTTATAGATGGGCAGTAATCCTAGCAACGGACACTGAAACACAGGGTCCAAAGTGTTTTTCTTGGCAAAGCAACTGAACTGAAACTTATTGGCACTCTTGGTTGTTACAGTTGCCCAGAATGGGTTGCTGTATATCAAAGCCTTAAATAGTTCTGGTTAATCTCAAACTGCTCTCTATTATTTATCATCACACTGACTGCGACTAAACAACACATTGTCAACTCTGATTCCGAATTTCTTTACTGCTACGCTCCATGCATGAGGACCAATATGCAAAGACCAAAAAAAAAAAAAAAGACCAAACAATTGCCTAACGTGTCCCAGCAGAAACAGTAGAGCTCTAACTCATAACTGTTTTCTAATTATCCATACGTACATATACGTCTCAAGCAAACTATCAGCCCCGAAAAGCCAATATCTATGTTTTGCCGTAGAAAAACATTGAATTCTTCTGGCTCCGTTTTATATATTTACTAGTGAGAAACAGATTTCAAGCAGCCATTCAGCCTCTAGAGGAAAAAAAGCCAATCATTAGTGGATGAGAATGTTGTTAGCACTGAATGGAGTGGTGACAAATGATGAAAGAGTAAGGCTGAGGCTCAAACAGCTGGAGTTTTCCTTTGAGACTCCAGTTCTTGACAATACAGCCGACTTCTTTTTGGGTAGTTGCCCTTAAGTTTTTTTGTTATTGTCATCTTTGAAGTGGAATACTGTTGTGAATGTTAATGTTTTCTTTTTTTTTGCTCGCGCCGCAGCAGTTTATGTGAGACTGAATCAGGAGGATATTTGCAGACTTTTTCCCATTAAAAAACAAAAAAACAACAAAAACCTGCCACCGACACTCATCAGTCAGTGTGACGAGTCCTGACTCACTGCCACGATCACCGGCGTAGTGCGTTGACTGATACACACACATGCAGTCTTGCAGCTTTGCAGTAATGCTCATATTTCCTCCAATGATGCTCCATAAATTAAGCCCATTTGTCAGTACATTTCCAGAATATTCTTCTCAGCAGCCGACGATAGAACCACAGGCTTATTGAATGTGTGAGTGGACAGAACAGACAGTTTGAAGCATGGGATCCGTTCAACAACACTCACTAATTCCGATCCAGTAGGATGGGATCCTGTACTGCAGAAGCCAATAAATCACTTCTGTCACAGTGGTGGTGTTTCATTTCCTCCCCACAGAGGAAACAGAACACAATAAAGTATTTATTTATTAATCGCTTTTTATCCCTATGGATGTGGCTGCTTTTTCTGAGTGTAAAGTTAATTGAAGGTGTTGGCGGGTAAACCCCACTGGTCCTACATGGTCTTTTTTTTTTTTTTTGGTGGAATTTTAACCCTTTCATGCATGAATTATGAGAACCTTAATCAGATTTTTTCCTGACAGTTTTTAGTCCTCTTTGGGCATTAAAAAAACCAAAAAAAACAATGCAACTGAATTTTTTTATGAACCTATTTTTCCATAGAGTTGCAAAAATGTCCACTCAGCTAAAGCAAAGAAACATGTATTTACCTATATACGGTGTGAAAATTATGAAATAAAAATCGTTTTAATGCCGCTAAATTGATGTTTTCTCACATTTTATCATACTCTAATACTAGTTATGACTCCCTTTATGTAGATAATATGCAAAAAGAAAAAAAAATGCTTTAAAAACTCTCTGCGAATTAACAGTTAGCAACTGATTTACAGGTTTATCAAGAACAGCAAACTTACATTAATGGTGTGAATTACAGTGTATGGGATGATCTATAAGCGTCCACAGTGTTGGCTGATATAGAACTAAAACAACAAAATTCATGAGAACAGCTGAGCAGAGAAAGGCTGTCCACTATGAAAGAGTTAATTACTTTTATGGTCTGACATTCAGCTTTTATATTAGTTGAGCAGATGTACATTTTTTTGGGTCTATATCAGACTAGTTGTTCTACTATCAGCTGTTCAGTATGAGCAGCTGAAGTCATACTGTATTCAGTATTCAGTCAGAGCGTATATAATATTCATGGGCAAGTCAACAGTGACTGCATTTGCCAGGAGCTGATGATGGGACCCATGTCTTATATGGATCAGGTTCCTCTCTCTCTCTCTCTCTCTCTCTCTCTCTCTCTCTCTCTCTCTCTCTCTCTCTCTCTCTCTCTCTCTCTCTCTCTCTGTTTGTGTGTGTGTGTCTACAACTTACACAACACACACACACACTGTTCACCATACAATAGACTTTTCATTAGTCAAAATGAGTCTTATTTTCATCCCATTCTAACACATCGGTGCGTAATAACCCAATAAAACAGTCATTTCTAGCCAAAGTCAAATAGAACCTCACACTTTACACTTAATGCATTTCAAGCTGACTGATATTTTGCTGATTTTCTGAATTACATTGTCTGACTTTTACAGTCGCATTGTGTAACTATAGGATGCACAGTTGAATATGTGAATGGAAAAGACTACAAGTAACTTCAGACAAATATAAAGCCTCAAAACAGAATTCCCGCAGACACCACCGGAACTTAAAGTGCACCTTACCATCCTGAGCCCCGCACTTGTCTCCCTCCAGACGGCCAAACCAGCAAGCTGTAAAATCCTTCTGTCGCCTCGTACACACCTCTTTATCATTCAACAGCAGAGCTCTGGGTGAAAGAGCATCTCCATCCGCCACATATTAGAAAAACTGGGATACCTCTGTGGCATCAGCATCATCCACGCCGGTGGAAGACGCACAGACATGGCAGAGACGGAGGCGGGTATAGGTTTGATGGTGAAAGTGTCCCGTTACTGCTCGGGTTGGTCCTGCAGGAGGAAGAGGAGGAGGGGAGAGGGGAGAAGAGAGGGAGGGAGGGGAGGGGGACGCGGTGCGCAACAGAGGAGACTCCGGATATCCAAGTTCAAGTTTGCGTAAAGGTGACGAACAGGCGCAACAGTGATCTGCAATAAGAGAGCTGGTGACGAGACTGAGTCACATAAGACAACACATGCCATGGGCTGCTCTGAACGTCTGTCCGCTTCTTTTTTTTTTCTTTTTTTTTTTTTTTTTTTTAGATCAAATCCAAGGACACAAAGGAGATGCTCCAGTCTGCGTTTCAGAGTCCGACCGCGATCGCTTTTACGCGTAACAGGGGGCGCGGTTCTCCATCGAATTCCCTTCAGTCCGGGGTGGGTTTAAAGCAGCGCTTCGGCATCAACTTCTACATCTTAAACATCGAATCAGAACTCTTCGAATTTAGACTTGAATCCCTGCAGAGGTGACCGGTATGTGTAGAATGAGAAAATGTGCGCAGTCGCAGATCAAAGAAAGCGCTTTTCGTTCAATGGAATCTCAAAAGGCTACAGTGAGAAAGTCTGGCATTAAAAGAAATAAAATACTACATTTAACCCATAAAGACCCAAACATCCATGACTGACCAAAAGCATGTACTGAGCTAAATGGTTTAATATTACTTCATCCATTAATCCTATCAATACATGTAAATAAGTGGTGTAAAATACAGTTGATCATTTTTTCATGGTCATGAGATATGACCCATTTAGGCTCCATAGTTACCATGGAAACGCCATCATCTTCTACAACATTGATTCACCAGTAAAACCCATGGAGATGGATCAGTGGCAGTGAATGGAAATGATTGATTTATGTTCAGTTAAAAATAGATTTGACTGAAAAACATCCCTTTTTCTTAGATTTTCTCTGTTTTTAATAAACTATACTTCAACTTTAATCTCGGTTGTTATGAACATCTACATGATCAGTGAATTAAATACAAGAAAATATCTGATTTATACTGATAAATGATACGGAGGATAATATTATTATAAATGGTAATAAATCACTTAAAGGTTAGATATAGAGAATTTTTCATTTGGGATGTGACACAAATGTAGCACTGGGTCTTTATGAGTTAAAAATAAAACAGTAAATGACAAACAAACAAACAAAAAACTTTATAAAGTCTTTAACCCATAAAGACCCAAATATCAACCACTGATCAAAATCATTTACTGAGATAAAAAAAAAGTAAATCACAGTTGATCCATTAATCCTATCAATACATCTAAATACTTGGTCATGCTCATCAAATATGACCCATTTGGACATTCAGAGGCTCTGTAGTGAACGTGGAAACACCGTCATCTTCTACAACATTGATTCACCAGTAAAACCTATGGAGTTGGATCAATGACAGTGGATGGACACACTGGGTTTATGTTCACTTAATGATAGATTTGACTGAAAAACATCCCCTTTTCTTAGATTTTCTCTGTTTTTGGTACAATAACCTTTAAATATAATCTTAGCATGATGATCAGTAAATTAAATATCAGAAAATGGCCGATTTTCACTGAAAAAATGCAAAATGGATAGGATAATATAAATGATAAATGATAAATGGATATAAATCACTTAAAGGAGTGATATTTCACTTGTTTTTTGTTTTTTTTTAAATGGAATTGTGCATTTTCAAACATTTCCCTGTGCTCTACATAAACTGTAAATGCTCTGCTTGGGTCTTAATTCTTCATTAATTCAACTCTACAGATCCATCTTTAACACTATTTCTGAGTAATGACACCAGAAAGGTGGTTTTGAGCGCTGGCCCTTTAAATGCACGAGCCACTTCAAGCCCCGCCTCCTCCAGGTTGTTGACCATGCTGCTCTGTCCCGTTCAACCAACAGCTGAATATTTCAGGTAGCTTGAAGTTTGGACATATTTTCAGTTTTTACTACAACCGCTGCTGCTGATAAACAATTATGTCGTACTCAGAGAAATGTTCGTCAGAAGTCTTAACCTTATATGTGCAAATGTCGTGACTTAACTAGTTATAAACGTTATAAAAGAAATAAAACAGGTCGTAGAAGTCCACTCAATTTTTGCTGGAATGAATATAAAGTTAGCTTTGCAGCACCTGGAGGGTTCAAATTCAAACTTTATAAACTATTAGGGTCCAAACACGCAAATAAATGAACCACAGACGAATAAAAGGGAATTTAGCAAAATATGACCCCTTTGAGAACTGTCACAAAAGTAGGACTGGCTCTTAATGGGTTAATAAATCCCTGAGAGACTTTATCATATGTGAGTGCGAGTGGCAGCGGGTAATGTGACACTAAAAAGAGCAGCTGACCAAACTTCGACTCCACAATAAGTAAATACTGCCACACCGGAGTGCTGACTTTGAAAAAGCGGACTTTTGAATATCATGTTGTATTATGCCAACCTCTGCGGCACTGATGCCAATTTGCACAAGGTGAAAGTTCAGGGAAAAAAATATCACTGTGCATGCAGATTTGTCAGTGTCCACAGCCTCACACACCCACTTTGTCCTTGAGAGGCAGCTCATTAGGTAGCGTGTGCCTGAGGGAACAGCTAAAACAAGCAAACACTTTGTCCAAGCCCTCATGACTGCTAACGGAGCAGACAACACATTAGCGCGGGGGTAGAGATGGAAACAGGAGAGGTATGGAGATGGGGTTCTCCAGGGGTGTGTGTGTGTGTGTGTGCTGAGAAAAGAGACATTCAGTTTATTGAATCCCTCCATCACTATTCATTAACCTACAGCGTGGCGTATGCCCAGAGCTGGTTAGTGTATGCAACATGAGACTGATCGCACATGCTGGGCCATTTAGCTCTCAGCAAGCTTTTTTACTCGCAGTGGAGACAACAGTTCAATCATAACCGATTGGTTTGGGTCCCCTGCAATCTCTCTCTCTCACTCTATTTGGATTCTGTTGTTTTTAGGGCTGCATCACACACAGACACACTGACACACACACAGAGGGTTTGGCACAGGTGGCAAATAGGAACACCCTCCGATATTAAGCCAGGTAATGTGTTTATGTGTGGCGCTCCCTCCAGCACACATTCCGTTTCTCGATGTTTTTGGGTTTTTTTTGTTAATCTCTCCTTCACACACGTCAGTACAGTAAACCTGCTGCAAACTGCCCACTATCCATCTCACACCCTCTTAAACACCCACTGCACCACAATGCAATCCACCAGCACATGTTCACTGCACAAAAAAACCCTACAAAGATAGCTGCAGCCCTGTCGGTACTAATAGCAAGGCTCAGTCTGGCAGATTAAGAGTTTAATCCCTCACAGGCAAGATGGGTTGAGATGTGATCGCAGCAGCCAGTACACTCGGGTCTGATGAGCATTTGTGTGGGGTGCATGCAGGAAAGGTGCAATGAGTCACTCAGCTATTTAAAATCCATTTGAGCACACTTTTCTCATGCATGGCCACCCGAAGGTCCCATCTGATCCAACTTTCCCTTCCTTTGAGTCAAAAAATGACTCTGTTTTCTGACTCTCCAGCGATTCCCCACTCTGTCTGGTCTCACTGCGATTCTCTTTACCGCCCTCCCCTGTTGAAATGTGTTTGATCTCAGCGCTAGCAAGTTTTGATCAGGTTAATTGCTCTCTCAGCGGATGAAGTGAATAGACAGATTAACGCTCAGTGCCAGGGATGGAACAAAGAGCGAGATATAGCATGGGGAGAAACAGAGAGCGGAGAGAGGAGATGATGTAGTGAGAGCAGAGAGGGGGCAGAATCAGGATAATGGATGAGAGAAGGTAAAGGGGAAGTGGGAAGGCATTGGATGGCAGAAAAAGGGGGAAAAGGTTGACAGCAGGGAGCACGTTTTGGAGTGCAGTAAAAGTGATAGGGACAAGATGAGAGGGAACAAAAGAGCAGACTTGAAAAGAGAAGACAGGTTGATGAAACATCAGGCTGAAGCTGGAAGACAGCAGGTGTCCTTCAGCCAATGTCATGAAAAAGTGTGTATGTATGTATGTATATATATATATATATATATATATATATATA
>JAQQZY010000024.1:3123228-3144029 GCA_030068375.1 Ostorhinchus rueppellii | reverse complement strand
TGGTTTACAGCAACTGTGCTAAGCTAAAGCTAAAAGCGCTGCTCCCAAAGCAGGACAATGCCTGGATGGATTTTAACAGGTTTTTTTTTTCACTCTTCTAACTCTGGGGGTGACTGAGACTGACTTAATTTCATGTTTGGGTGTTTTATTCCTTTAAGTCTGTTTGCATTAGATAAATTCAACTCATAAGCTTTGTTTTCACATTTTCTCACAAGTACTTAAGTGTACTGTGTAATTCTCAACAGAGATAAGTAGGAAGAAGGATAACTCCATTTGTAACTACTCCCATCTCCTGCTCCAGGACAAACGACGTGTCAACTACTTTTTTAACACTTTCCTAGAGTTAGCTGCCTGGGGTTGTACTTTTAGGAAATCCTTATTATTTATCCCAGAACTATAGGATATTTTTACATTTTTAGGTATGATTTGTCCCTTCTGTTTTCTTTACTCTGTTTCCTCTAACTGCTACAAAATACAGTCTGTAGAGCCTGTAGAGTGTAGGTTTAAATGCCAACATCAGTGATAATATAGTCCTCCCACTCAGTTGTCAGATTGTTGTACAGTATGTTGTGTACAGCAGTTTGTTGTCTACATCCCATAACCCTCATTAACAACAGTCTGCCATAGATGATGAAGGGAAGGGTAGGGGTCTGCTGTCGACTGTCATTCAGGATGTGAGTGTCACAACAGATAAAGCCTATGACTCTGGGCAGTATACAGACTGGCATGATTAGCTTCTTCTATTGTCAGTCTTGGAGACATACTCTAGTGCAGTGATTCTCAACTGGTGGGTCGTGATCCACAAGTGGGTTGCAAACCCATTTTCAGTGGGTCCAGTCAAAAAATAATGCTAAGAAACCAATCCAGTACTTTATTTTTATGGACCCAAGCGCCACTCATATACTCCCCAACAGTAGGTGGCAGTAATGTGATATAATGCAAATTAACACTGGACATTTCACAGCATAAAAGACGGAAAAGGTTTTTTTTTGTTTTTGTTTTGTTTTTTGTTTTGTTCCAACTTCATTAAACATATATACATTTGCATACATACTTACTGGCCATACATTTGAAAAATAAATTTCACAAAGAAACACTTTCTTTTTCGAGACTGAGCCTCAACAACAAAGTAATACAGAACCATATTAGTAAAGAATATTATATATAAAAATAATAGCAACATTAATAAAATGAAAATAAAATGAATAACAAAAATAAAGTCAGAGGTCTAGCCAGGTATCAGTGCAATTATATTTTCATTAATAATCAAGGCTTGTTTAGTTTTGACATATTTCAATGTTTTGTTTTGTTTTTTAAGTTTATTTCATTTATATAAATGAAGAACAGTGGGTAAAGAAGACCTAAAAGTTTCTCTTCGTGTCATGGTGAAACTTTGTGATGATAATGTCCTCATCAGATATGGTTTTATCGACACTGAAAACAAAAACCTCAGTGTGTTAAATTCTTGAATAAGTGACTGAATGTACTTTTAATTTTTAACTGAGTTTTTGGCTCAAATGTATCCAATTTAGTGTCAAAGGAAAGACAAGAAATACACAAAGGTATTGTTACATAACTTCAGCAATACTTAATAAAGAAAAAAAGAGAAATACACAAAGAAATTGTTTACAGACTGCTGTTATAGAAAAAAAAAGTTCTGTCTTCCATCTGCAGCTCTCTCCTCTTAGTCCAAACTAAAAGACTAAATACAGACAAAAATAAACCTGACTTTGAGAAAGAAATGAGAAGGAACTGCAGAGTAACATGGATGAATGGATGTATAAAAATAATTAAGTGCTAGATTAGAGAGGAGCTTTTCTTTTTCATTTGGCAGGGGACTAGTGTTTGGCTGAAATTGTTATTAGAGCGTATTGGAAAACATTACCATGATTAGAAAACCAACAAAAGAACAGAAAAAGAGAGTGTGTATTCCACAGAGCAGTAACAAGTGCAGAAAAAAACAATATGATGCGTCTTGGTGAGGTGTTGAGCCAGTGTCAGTGTACCTTGGCGTTGATTCTACAAGTCTGTGAACTCATCCCTCACCCCCATATGCTGCAAAATGGAACAAACTTAAGAAAACAGCTCGTTATTAGTCAGTTGAAATTAGTATATTAAAGCTGCAGGAGGTAAAATAAGGAATTTAAAATTAAATTTAGAACTTAAAAGCACAGACTCATTCCACAGCTCTTGTTTTGGTAACAATCAAAAAACGAAATATTAACCCATAAAGACCTAAACAACCACGGGCGATCAAAATGATGCATTAATTCTATCAATACATGTAAATAATTGGTGTAAAATGCAGTTTATCATCTTGTCATGACCCATTTGGATGTAGTGAATGTGAAATACCATCATCTTCTACAACACTGATTCATCAGTAAAACCCATGGAGTTGGATTAATGACAGTGGATGGACATGCTTGGTTGAATGAAAGATTTTTTTTTTTTTTTTTTTTTTTTTTTTTTTAGAAAAAGTCACTTTTTCTCCAGTTTTCTCTCTTTTAATACAGTAACCTTTGAATTTACTCGGAACTTTAATGAACATCAACATAATCAGTGAATTAAACATTGGAAAATACACAATTTACACTGAAGAAACTCATACTAAAAAGGGTGATAAGGTTAAAAATAGAGAATAATTCAAGTACCATTGGGTCTTTACAGGTTAATAAAGATCAACTCATTTAATTTCATTCTGCTTAGAGTAAAGCAGTCGTATGGTGTCTGACAGAATCTGATCAGTGATAGGTAGTTACAGCTGTCAATCACCCATTCAACGCCCATACATGATTGAAAAACCAAAACGTGGGCATCCCAGCCAGCCTGAAAACAGGGAAAGAGTGATGCAGATGTCCTTTAAGTCCACTTGAATGACAATATACTAAAAGAGAACGACGCTAAAACACAATCAGGAATTATCCCTTCATTAATGGCCAGAGGATGTGTTTATAGAACATTATGACACCACTATGGAGGTCACCTTTGACCCTTTGAAAACTTGAATAATTTGTGGATGAATTCTTGAGTTACAGCCAAAAAAAAAAAAAGTGTTTAATTAGGTTACAGAACTCATTTTCATCCTTGAGTTTCTGCCAAATATTAAAAAAAAAAAAAAGAAAAAGAAAAATCCTGTTCTGAAACTGTTCCTGAAATTTCACATTCAGCAAGAATCAGATCAAATATTTGACATGGTATTACTTCACTGTACTCTCATTGGCTGATCTTCTGTGATGCTCTGCTCTGATTGGCTGAAGTTCTGTGATGCTGAGCTCTCATTGGCTGACGTTCTGTGACACTGCACTCTCATTGGCTCATGTTTTGTGATGCTGTGCCCTTACTGACTGACATTTTTGGTAGCTCCGCCATCATTGGCTGACGTTCTGTGATGCAGAGCTCTCATTGGCTGACGTTCTGTGATGCTGCACTCTGATTGGCTGATGTTCTGTGACGTTGAGCTCTCATTGGCTGAGGTTCTGTGACACTGCGCTCTGATTGGCTGACATTCTGTGACAATGCGCTCTCATTGGCTGACATTCTGTGACGCAGCCGTCTCATTGGCTGACATTCTGTGATGCTGTGTTCTCATTGGCTGATGTTCTTGGTAGCTCCGCTCTCATTAGCTGATGTTCTGTAACACTGGCCGCTCATTGGCTGATGTCCTTTGACGCTGCATTCTCATTGGCTGCCGTTCTATGATACTGCACTCTGATTGGGTGACGTTCTGTGATATTGAGCGCCCTTATGTGGCTGAGGTTCTGTGACACTGCACTGTGATTGGCTGACATTCTGTGACAATGCACTCTCATTGGCTGACATTCTGTGACGCTGCCCTCTCACTGGCTGACATTCTGTGACGTTGTGCTGTCATTGGCTGACGTTCTGGGTAGCTGAGCTCTCATTGGATGACGTTCTTTGACGCTGCATTCTCATTGGATGACATTCTGTGACGCTGCACTCTCATTGGCTTATGTTCCCCTCTATGAAGTAATGAAGAATAATAATAAAGAACAATTTCATACATTATTTAATATTAGTTATTATATCCAGGGATGACTTGGGAAACCTCGTCCCTCTTTGCATCTCACTGGCAGTACACTCAATGGTCCACTGCCAGAGAAACTATTGACTGGCAGGTGAAACTGGAAACCAAGTGGAACCAAAAATGCACTGGAATGACTGAGATGTTGGTCAATGCTATCACTGCCTGTGTGTTGTCTTGAGATGGTGTGAAGGTCAGGTTTTCATCTAACACAGAATTATAGTTGGTTTTGGTCACTTTAACCCAGACATTTATGAAACAAGGTCCCCCATACAGACCCAGTGCTACTTTCGTGGCAGGTCCCAAATGGATTTTTCTCTATATTTAACTTTTCTTATGTGATTTATCACTATTTGTTGTCTAATTATCCTTTTTATTTTATGTTTTTCTGGTAAAAATCTAATATTTTCCTATATTTAATTGATTAATCCTGTAGCTGTGTATAAAAGCTCAGATTAAAGTTGAGGGGATATCTGTGCTGACAAAGTAACTTTGTCAGCACAGATATCATTAACTGAACATGAACCGAGTATGTCCATATCTGATGACCATGGAAAGATGACAAAGTCTATTTTATAAGAATTATTTACATGTATTGATAAGATTAGTGGACCTACAGGTGTTAAACAGTTTAGATCAGTCGATGTTTTTGGTTGATAACGGATGTTTGGCTCTTTATGGGTTTAAATGACAGGTAGACATTACCATCTGAAGGAACTCCTTGGCTGTAGTTTCCAAATCCTACCACTGACAGTAACTCAGATGTGATGAAAACCACAGGTTTAAGACATTATCTTAAGCAGCAGGACTGTGAATATGCTCAGCAACTCGCATTATAGTAAATGAACCCCATTTTCAGGAGTTTAGAGACCTCCTCATGCGTAAAGGAGAACTAGGAACTGCTGCCACCTGGCAATGGGGCAGCACGTCATTAGTCTTTGGTTTATGTTTTTGTTGTTGTTTTAGAGAACCTGACTGTCTCTATAACCAGTGTTGGGAGTAATGTCTTATAAAATTAATGCATTACAGTAACAGATTACTTTTTGCTGTAACACAGTACAGAAAGGCATTACTAATCAATTTTACTCGGTACATGCTCAATAGCACTTGTGTTACAACACATTTTTCATCAATAATTAAAGTGCTCAAATGAAACAAACAAACAAAAAAAACCCAACAGCAAGACTATGGGACCGTAAGGAATCAAAAATGCATCTGTAGAGTTCTATTTCCTGTTGGGACAGGAAGAAGACAGCAGAAGACACATGGACGTATGCTCATTACTAACCCTAACCCTGCTTTATAGAAGCTAGTTAGCATTAGCACGATCCCCGTGATCAGCAATGACAAGGTAAGCTAATGATTTTAGGACTAGTTAGAATTGTCTATCAATTGCGTATTTATCTACCGGTGTCCTCGGTGCCACGCCCCCTGTTTGAACATATAAAATGTTGGAAAAAATGCAAGCGTTCCTGCTGGGATTCAAACATTGTAGACTATAGTGTTACTAACTGAGCTATCGTCCACATATACTTCAGGGTGCATCTGAAGGCTCTGCTATCTCTTGTATTTGGGGGGGCATGCACTATTTATGACAAGATTCTGGAGGTAACTCAAAATACAGGAGTAATGAAATGCATTACAATTCTAAGACAGTAATATTGAAAGGTGCGGAATTATGTTTAATCTGTAACGGATTACAGATTGGAAGTAACTTGCACAACATTGTCTATAAATGGTGCAGTTACAACAGAGGCAGCCAACAATAGCCCCTTTTCCACATCACTTCTGTTCCAGGCATTTTTCACCTTTATTCTAGAACGATGTCTGTGTAAATGAAACGGTGGATCATTTGGTCCCACCTCTGTAACGCCTCTGGAGGTAGTAACAGAGCCATGATAAAGGTGGAATCAGGATTCTGGACCGCTATGTAAAAGGAACCCCTGTCATTCCACAACCAAGGTGTGACATTTTGATGATTTATTGAATGTGCGACCACCACACCAGGGCGACTTAAAAATGAGCATGGGCTGTGTACAGTAAACAAACATATCAAAGCGACCAGAAAGATGTGGAACTCGGGAGATGCCAAGATCCATGAGCTGTGGAGGACCCTTGCTAACATTTGTGTAACATAAGACGGGCCTACTGTGCTCTGGGTATTTCTGACGTGCAAGTTATATGCAGGGTTCTCCCCAGACAATGGAACAATGTCGCTGTGCCAGTATACTGCTAGCTCAGCACCATTATACTCATTTTCAAATTTAGGGTGTTTTTTTTTTTTTCTATTTTCCCCCGATAATTTTGCTAAAATCTACCGAAATCCGTCCGGTTTGCGGGCAGGCACTCATTTTCCAGCGCCATGATGTTTTTCCTTTGAGATCTTGTGGAGTTGCATCTATCACAAGGTTTTAGCGCGGGACTTTCTTCCCATTGATATAATGCATTAAATCAAGCACTCTTATTGGTCGGGATCTGACCGCACGTAAACTCACTTCCTGTTTACATCCAGACACGCACCATGACAAAACACAAGCGTTACACGAAGCCTGGTGATTAGGGAATGATCTGTACATTTTTTGTTGCGTCCTTGGCAGTGACCATGACCCGTGTAGCCGAGGAGGAAAAACAACGGTCACACTTCCCCACCCCCCCCACCCCCGGCGCACCAGGATACTATAAATTTCTGGGGAGAACCCTGTATATGTAACACTACACGGTGCATTTTATCACTGCCCTTTTGATTCCAGTCCACTGTGTAAAAGTCCAGCCTGTCTCAGCTGTGTTTCTCCTCTGGCTTGTTTGTGGAAAATCGGTCAATGGTGGCAAAAAAGGTGGGATCACCATCTCAGCTTTTTTCCAGGATGTCTGCATAAAAGTGGCTAATGGATGCGGAGACCCAAGAAAAGCAACATTCTTCTGTACGTCATCAAAGAACAGCCTTAGAGGACAACAGAGCACCTTTAGTCCCAAAATCAGACCAAACCACAAACTGAACGCACACACCATTGTACTCTAATTTCCCTCTGATGTCTGACTACACAGAAACCTAAGAGTCAGTAATACGTCAGTAAATTAGATCTAGTGGAAGGATATTAGCAGGTGCATCTTTCACCTCTTGTATCAGGTTAACTACTTTTGTCACCTTTAATCATTCTTTAAAAGCCACTTGGATCAAGACATGGTTCTGCGTCTTTCCAAAGGCAGATGGACCCTGTTCTTATAGGTGTTTGAGGCTCTTCCGTATGCTCACATAACACAGTGGTATATTCCTCCACCTGGACCAAACATATGGACACCTGACAGGAACTATTTAGCCACTTATAGAGGCCCTGCTTGTCTTTGAAGTGGGAATAACACCACTTTTGGTTTTGGTCAGGTTGTTGGTACTTACCTTTAGAACCAGGTAAAAGCAGGGGTTGGTGTGCCCTCTGATGGCCTGCGTCTGGACCATTTGTGGTTTTGTCTGTGTCAGGGTCATCTATGATAGTGGAGAAACGCCTTTAAAACAACAGAAAGGGTGTGTTGTTTTTCCCCTTTGGAAAAACTTGTTAATGTCTTCAGCTTCAGATCAGGTTTATTTTAGATGTGAGTTTGTCAGTTACTCAGGTGTTGTTTCCAGAGGTGTGAAACAATAAACAGATCATGCTTTAATGCTTTTGATATTTAGATTTTCAGCACAGAAGGGCAAAAATTCAAGAAATGAGAAATAAAAGAAATATATGATTTTTACCAGACAAATTTCACATCTTATTTCTCATTATTTAGAAATGTGCAATTATGATTAGATACTATCAGGCGGAATTTTCTGACATAAATACCCTCAACTTTAACCTGAGCTTTTATGAATATTTTATATGACCAGTAAATGAAATATAGAATTAAAATAGATAAAAATCTAATAATCATAAAGAGACAACTGTCTACACCACAGGTGTCAAACATGTGACCAAAGCCCACCAAAGGGTTCAATCCGGCCCCTGGGATGAATCTGTGAAATGTAAAAATTACACTTACATTAAAAATCAATGATGTTAAAATCATTTTTAGATCAATTCAATCTAAAGTGGGTCAGAACAGTAAAATGCTATCAGAATAACCTATAAACAATGAAAACTGCACATTTTTCTCTTTGGTTTAGTGTAAAACCAAAAGTAAAATTACACAAAAATGTTTACATTTACAGACAGAGCTCTTAAGTCTTATTAAAGCTCTGTGGAATTTTAATAATATTCTGCCTGTTATTTAATGTTTTATGTATTTGTAGATCCACTGTGATCTCTAAGTTGTGATTCAGAGATAAAGTAATAACTAATTTTACTTAAGAATTTTCAGGATGTTCATATTTGTTCATGTTGTGTTCGAGTACAATTCGTAGATATAAACATTTTCATTACAGAATTTTACTTTTTATTTTCACTCAAAATTTCTTATCCTTTCATTCATCTTCTATACCCGCTTAATCCTCACTAGGGTCACAAGGGTCGCATGGAGCCTATCCCAGCTGCTTAGGGCGAAGGCGGGGTACACCCTGGACAAGTCGCCAGTTCATCGCAGATTTCTTATCCTATTATTTCCATTTTATTTACTGGCCTGGGCCCACTGACACCCCTGGTCTACACTATATATACCAATATACTGACTGGCTTAATCACACATACAGGTTAGGGTATCGTTTTGTTCCATTTCTCACAAAAGCACTGCATTGTTGAGTGGGATTAAAATGTCTTTTTGTAGTTATCGTCTGCATGTCTAAGTGAATGTGACTCCATTCAGACAGGAAACCCTGTCCTGGACGTTGCCATGCCGGCAGCTCTGCAGGATCACAGTCTGGGATGTTGATTCGTGACAGCTCCCTGTGATCTGCATCTTCCTCCGAGTCATTTTCTCTGTCATTCTCATCCGGTCCTGCCTCTTCGTCTTTGTCCAGATTATTGTAGAAAATGCAGCAGGCTCTGATAACCTTGGGAGTAAACGCAGGCTGTGTACCGCGGTGTTGGTGGTGTTTTAATGTTTTTATAGTGTGCTCGATGCTGCTCCTGGTCTTTGTATAATGTGTGTGGTATTTTATTTTTCTTCCTCTTGCTCTGTACATTAAAATAAATAAAGTTGAACATGTTTGTTTCAGCCTTCACCTGATAAGAGCTGGGATTGGCTCCAGTAACCCTGCAACCCTCTTGAGGAATAAACGGTTCAGAAATGAATGCATCAATGTTTATTTCAGAGTAATCGATGCAACAATTTCCTGTATGTGATTGTAGGTGTAATGACAAGAGGCTAATGTTCAAACTCGGCTCTTACTTCAGTGCAGGCTGGCGGTGGGGGGTTGTTATGAAGAAGGGGTGCTCCAGGCGTTGGTTTCTCCTGAGACAAAGAAGCCTGCAGATGAATAAAAGGTCTGCTTGTACATTAGTAATTGGAAAAAGACATTACCAGTGTATACCATACATCCACAAAAGCCCCCCCTGGCATCGCACATGCCCTGCAATGCTACAGAGGAAACAATTTGTACTGATGTTGAATATTTTCTGCAGCTCTCCAGGAGGAACCATCAACGGCATCAGCACCACAGCAGAACAGCTCCTGGACCAGGAAGGCGTTACCGAGCCCAGCCCAGCCCCGCCCGCTGCATCCCCTCTGAGTTCATGAAATGAATGAGTCCATGGCAGGTCGTTAACACTGTCTCCAGAACCTTGTGGATGATCCTACAGATTGTGGTAATTGGCCGTGCAAAGACATGTGGAGTTACCCTTTATCGAGGCTGCACAGGCAAGCAAGGAAATAATGACCAGTACCTGGGGTTCATGGCTTCGACCTTGTGGCTCCTGCTGGGTCAGCATTTGGACCAGGGCACTGATGGTGGTTTTAGAAAGTCTGAAGGCTGGTTTAATGTCAGGGCCATGGTGGACAATTCTGCGTATCTGTGCACACCTTTGGATACCAGTTCATTATTTAGAACTAATAGGTTTTTAAAATTATCATTACCTCCGCCAAGGAGGTTATGTTTTCATCGCCGTTGGATTGTCTGTTTGTCTGTCTGTTAGCAAGATAACTCAAAACGTTATGGATGGATTTTGATCAAATTCTCAGGATATGTCCGCTCTGGGTCAAGGAAGAGATGATTACATTTTGGAGGCGATCCGGATCACCGTCTGGATCCAGGAATTTTTTAAAAGGGGTTCTTTATCAATGTGATAGGGCATAGTGGACCATAGTTGATTATGAGGTCACTCAGCACCATCTAGTGGAGGAAAGTACAAACACTACTTTAAAAAAACAAAAACAAAATACAAACACTAGGTCTGTGCTCTCAGAGTGCTTTTCTAGTTATTTTTTTGCTTTGGTTCGTTTGTTTCTTTGTTTGTTAACACTTTAGCAGCAAAACTATTAGTTCAATTCATACCACATGATGACCTGGAATAGATGTGGTTACATTTTGGGAAATAGAATAGAATAGAATAGAATAGAATAGAATAGAATAGAATAGAATAGAATAGAATAGAATAGAATAAGCATAGGATATAACTATAAATGGCCAGGTGTTTAAGAGGAAAGGTTAGATATATTTTTAAAAATCATGGGTAAGTATGGGGGACACAAAATGACATAAGGACCAATAAATAAATAAATGTATAAATACATAAATAAATGAATAAATAAATAAATAAATATTTTTTGGTAATAAAAAGGCTTTTTCTTTAGCCTTTTGAACAGGTTACTCTCAGCAGCAAAAACGTAGTCGAAAATCTAGAACCGAAGAGCTTTCCTGTCAGATCAGTTCAAGGACTTGACATTGTGTATTTACCCCTTTCACTCTGTAAAGCCCGAACTATCAAATCATTGACAGAAAATTCCAGTTCTTTGAAACTGGAACCTTTATTGGTCCTTCTGAACAACCAAAATATTGTTTTTGAATATAAATTTCCATGTATGAGTTTCGATTTTGTATCATATTTGATACACTGGGTCTCAATGCTGAAATATTATTATTTTTGAACAAACAAAAACATAATACCACTAAAACCAATCGATGTTCAGGTTATCACTCATCATATGCAGAGATACACAGTGTGGTTTGGAGGATCAATGTTTCCTGGGGGCACTCGTCATGATGAATCAGCCTGGCATGCTCCATTTCTTTCTGTGTATTCTTCTTGTTCAGTTCCTCTCGGATTTGCTCCTGTTCCAACTCGTGCCTCTTGATCATGACTTTGCGTTTGAAGGCACGGCAGTTTCTGTCGTAGAAAACCCTCTGCTGGGCCAAAAGATGGGCCTCCTCCTCAGCCCCTGATGAACAAATCCCTCCCCCCTAGTGGATTATCTGTGTATTACATGTACATGTCTAATTGTATACATCAGGTTTTTCAAGAAATAAAATCACACTGATCATGTAGAGGGCTTTAAAACTCTTGTATTAAATATCATACACTTGGTGTTATAGGGTTAAGTGGTTTGCATTCACACATATTCCCGGAGTGCGGTATCTTTTCTCGTAACCAGTGTGAAACTTATAATTCCCGGATTATGTTAACCAGCTCGTCATTCATCCACTTTTGCTTCCGGCTTGTGGCTGACGACGGATCAGAGGCTTAACCGTAAGAACAGCAGCAGAAGTTGACAGCACGGAAACCACTTGGATGACCTTTTGGTTAAATCTGCACCACTCGCATTGCTGTGGGATGTGTCGTAAAGTCAGAGATCATCAAGCAAATGCTGTGCTATAACATGCAAATGACCCTGAATTCACCGATAGTCAGTAATGGTGCGTAAAGCCTATGGTCTGTGAAATATTGCGAATGGATGAACCTTCCACCTCACACTCCCTGGAGAATTAAGGGAGAGGAGCCAGTTTGGCAGCAATAGCAACTAGGTTATGATGCGTATCCTCATCTTCATCACCATAGTGTTTGTCATTGTCTCCATCATCATCATCGTTGTCATTATCAGCCCCTCCTCTTTGACATCATGTGTCGACCAAGGCAGCATCGGCCCATGTGACGGTGCTCAGTGGTACATGCAGCCCCACGTGTCATAAAGTTCCATATGAAATGACATTATAATTACCTCACCTAAGAGCAGAAAATAGCTTTCACCAGAAGATTAATAGTCCAGGAAGGTACAATAGAGTCCCAGTGTTCAGTTTAACAGCCAGATTAGAGGTGGTTTTCATTTGAATCTAAATTGAAGTCTAAAAAAAGTGGGAGGAAGGTGGAAAAGAAACTTGTTTTGGAGGCTAAGGAATTGGAGCTGATTAAAATGTTACACAAAATGGGACCGCAATGGAGCTGACGGTATTGACCTCGATCTAATCCAAAACTAATTGCTCAGGGAACGGGAAAAAAAGTGTGCAAGTGTGTGTGAAAAGGATTGTAGAAAGCCTCTATCTAACCCTAAGCAGAGAATGGTTCGGAAAGTACCGGGGCAGAGGAACGTGGTGTACATGTAAACCCATGAGGACCTAGTACAGTACTACTTTTGTGGCACTTCCCAAATATTTTCTCTATTTTTAACCCTTCTTAACTGATTTATTACCATTTATTATGCTCTGTATTGTGCATTTTATGTATAAATTAGATATTTCTTATATTTAATTTATTGATCATGTAGAAGTTCATGAAAGCTCATTTTAAACTTGAGGGTTATTATTTTATCAAAAATAAGATCAAGGGTCCTGTAGTCCAATGGCATATTTAAAGACATTAATTGACATTTGTTTGACCTATCAAGATCATTCAAGGTCAAAGGTCATGACACCAAATAAAAGCCCATATGTGACTTCCTATCTATTGCCAAAAAATCTACCAAGTTTGAATAAACTTGGTAGACCTTACCCCAAATATGTTCCACAACAAATATCAAGCCATTCTAGACCTTGCCCCAGGGAACCTCTGCTATGAATTTCAATTGATTCTGGTTGATGGATTTGGAGAAGAAGTTTGTAAGAATCTGGACATAGATGACTTTGTATTTGACCTTTCAAGGTCACTTAAGGTCAAAGGTCATGGCACCAAATAAAAACCCATATGTGCCTTCCTATCTATTGCCAATAGTATTTTTTTTTTTTTTTAATCAATATCTTCAACTGTTTTCAAGTTCTAGCACTTTGAAATGTGTCCCATTATAAACCAATGGGGACTTTTTAAAAAATCATAAAAAATTCAAAAATCATTTTTTCTCAATTCTGTGACCAAACTAGACCTTATACCACTGAACCTCTGCTTTGAATTTCAATTGATTCTGGCTGACGGTTTTGGAGAAGTTTCTAGAAATCTGGACATAGATGACGTTGGGTTTGACCTGTCAAGGTCACTCAAGGTCATGGCACCAAATGAAAGCTCATAGGTGACTTCCTGTCTACTGCCAATAGTAATTATATCAATATCTTCAACTGTTTTCAAGGCATAGCACTTTGAAATGTGTCCCATTATAAACCAATAGGGATTTTTAAAATGTCAGAAATTCATAACTCAAAAATTTATATTGTGCAATTCTTTGAAAAAACTTAGTGGACCTTACCCCAAAGATGTTCCAGTCATTCTGACAGATGGTTTTGGAGAAGAAGATTCTTGAAAAATTGTTTATGGATGAACAGACGGAGAACAACTGATATCAAGTAAACTGGATCTTTGGGTCGTTGGACTAAAAACAGAGAAAAGTAAAGAAAATGTGAACTTTTTTAAAAGTAAAATCTATCATTAACTGAATATAAACCCAGTGTGTCCATCCACTGTCACTGATCCACCTCCATGAGTTTTACTGGTGAATCAATGTTGTAGAAGATGATGATGTTTCCATGGTAACTACGGAGCCTCTGAACGTCCAAATGAGTCATATCTGATGACCATGAAAAGATGACAAACTGTATTTTACACCAGTTATTTCCATGTTATGATCAGATTAGTGGGTAAACAGGTATTAAACAGTTTAGCTCAGTAGATGGTTTTGGTCATGGGTGGATGCTAAAATGTGCTGATAATATTTTCAGTGAAGCTTCGGTGTGTGCTGCTTCTGATGCGGCTGTTGTTTGTTTTAGTGTGAGGAAAACAGCTGGTGTGTGTGTGAGGGTGGATGAGTATGTGTGTTTATATGAGTGTGCTGTGTGCGTGACCTTACATGCCAACCAGTGAATAGAGTGGGGAATGCAGCAGAGTGGTACTGAAGCAATCATAAGGCAAAAAAAAAAAGGGCTGAGAACTGCAAACACTTAAATACACACACACACACATATGGACACATGGACACACACATCTGAGCCACAGAACATATGGGCAAACAACGCAAAATGCTGGCTCTTCTGTTTCCAATCGGGGCCAGCTGTGGCACAGTGACAAGGTGGGTTTTTCCCTCTCTGTTTCCACTGCCCTCTATTACACTAACGTATGGAGTTGTTTAATGGGCTGAGAGAGACAAAGAACAAATGTGTGTGTGAGAGACAGCGATTCACTGCCTCTGAAAATGTGACAAATACACAACCCAGCCAGAAGTAATGTTGCATGTGCTCATATTTGGCTGGACCGCCTTTAGCTTAGATCTTCACCGTGGCGTTGTTTTGATGAGCTTATGCAATGTCATAACAGTTATTTCTATCATTTCATGCACATTCTGTTGGAGTTTGCATGTTCTCCCCATGTCTGCATGGATTCTCTCCAGGTACTCTGGCTTCCTCCCAACGTCCACAAACATACATTTAACCCATAAAGACCCAGTGGTAATTATGCGGCAGTTCCCCAACTATTTTTTTTTTCTCTTGATTTAACCTTTCTTAAAGGATTTGTCACCATTTATTACAATATTATCTTTTTTTTTTCAGTTAAAATCATGCATTTTCCTGAATTTAATTCACTGATCATGTAGACCTGCATTAAAGCACAAGAGTTAAAGGTGGGGTCTGAGATATTTTTCTGGAGCATTTTTTACTATGTTGCTAAAAATCCCCTTCACACCTTGATTGCAAAAATATAATTAAATGCTCTGACACAAAAATGAAAAGTTTTAGTCACTTGTGGAACGGACAGGACTGAAAAAACAACATCCAATCATTTTGAGCACCCACTCGAAATGATTGAACGGTCATATGTCTATCAAATTCAACTGTAATTTGTCCCACCCCGCCCCAAGCATTGTACGTTCCGGTAGGCTGGAGGCGTGGCTTCCCGGAAGGAGTCTGAAGAAAGACTTTTAAATTGTGTCTTTTCAAAATGTAGCCTGCTCAAGCAATTTTTCTAACATCTCAAACCCCACCTTTAAGTTGAGGGTTATTATATCAAAAACACTGCAGGAAAAATAACTTTTTTAATAAAATATATCATTAATTGAACTTAAAACCCATGTGTCCATCCACTGTCATTGATCCAACTCCATGGGTTTTACTGGTGAATCGATGTTGTAGAAGATGACAGTGTTTCCATGGTAACTACAGAGCCTCTGAACAATGGGTCATATCTGATGACCATGAAAAGATAACAAACTGCATTTTACACCAATTATTTACATGCATTGATAGAATTAGTGGATCAGCAGTTATTAAACATTTCACATCAGATGATTTGGCTGTTTGGGTCTTTATGGGTTCATATGTTCATTGGTCTAAATCTCCGGTAGATGATAAATAACGTTGCTGAACTGAGACCTGACTGACTGAATCAACATCAGATCATAACACTGTCCCCACTGTAGTCACTAGGCATGATGGATAACCACTTCATCCACCTGTCCTCTCACCCTGATGCATCCATGACTCTGGAACAGGGTCGATCTGGACTCATCAGACCACATGACCATTGGTTTTCCATTGAAACACAATCCAAACTTGATGCTCTTTAGCAAAGTGATGGTTGTTTAAGACATGAGGAGCATCAGTTAAAGGGTTAAAGAACTTGTTGCAGTCCACTTTGGAGTCCCCGTTTCCTGTTGCTGTGTCATGATTCAAGAGAAAAAGACTTTGGCTCTAAAATGAACCTAATGTTGAAGGAACTTAAACTTATAATGTCAATTACGGCTTCAGATGTCGCCTCGAAGATTTACATCAGACCATCATTTTTTCCCCAGGACCTAATCTGGTCTGATCTGCCTCTAATAAATTATGAAGTAGTCATTTTTTTTAGATTTGTCCTCTCTCTTAATTAGGCCAAAAAGAAAGCATTTATGTTTGTGTATTTATTTATTTTGAACAGATCGCTCCTCTGTAGATCTGGTTCAAAGGCTCCACTAACAAGACCAAGATGAAATGAACTATTTCATCAAGTCAGTATGCTAGCGTTTAGCATTAGCTCCTGTACTTCCCCATTTTGTCCAAAAAAACAACAGCTACATTGCAAACTATAAAAAAAAAAGAATAGACGCTTTCCCATTGGCCCTCAAATATCGCAAATATAACTTGCACATAAAAATTTACCAAATGAAAAAAATGACAACTTTGCCAAAACTCTTGTTTTGTCGATTAAAAGTTTTTGCGCTGTTTTTGGGGCATTGTGAAATTGGTATCTTACACAAAACTACAATGGAAAGACCTTTTTATGCAAGTAGAGTCACATGAATAACTAGAAAAGCACTCAGAGAGCACAGACCTCCACCAAGGTAGTGTTTGATCTTCACCAAAATCTAATCGATTGGTCCTTGTATCATTCCCAAGCTATCCTGAAAATTTCATCGAAATCCGTCCATAACTTTTTGAGTTATTTTGTACACAGACAGACGGACAGACAGACAAACAGACAGACAAACAGATAAACAGATAAACGCATGGCAGAGGTAAAAATTAAATAAACGGATGTGGACGGATGTTACAAGTGAAGAAGAAGAGTTTTAAAACAAACATGGTGTGGCATGTGAGGACGCACCAGGGAACTGAATAATTTTTAAACTTTAGTACGAGATAAAGGAGTAATATATAATAATAATGAATATATCTGTAAATCAACATGATATTTACATTCGTCGCCGTGTTTACAGAATAACTTCTCGTGTCATCCCACGATAATAAATAAACAAGCCATCGCATTTGTGATTTAATGGAAAAACCGACATTACAAACTTCTGTTTTTTCGACATTTAGTAAATATCGATAAAGTTTTGTGCATAATGGGAAAGTAACTAGTGTCAGATTTTTTTTTCATTTATTCCAATGTGAGTGAATGTCAACAAATTACACATTAAATAAAATAACATTGTTTACCACTTCAAACATCATACTATTATTATTAGTTTATTATAGACCTTATTCCTCTACCACACACTCTCAGCAGACAGGAAGTCACCCATTTCATACCATTAAAGACAAAGTTTGAATGAATATTTAATTTCTACATCAGAATGAAACTCCTCTTTCCAAACAAAACAATGTTGTGTTTTTTTGTTTTTTTTAAAATAGCGTTTTTGCACCAACGTGGTCCACAAATGCATCATTTGACCGACTCTCTCAGAGCAGCCATAGCACCCTAATTTACTTTATACAAACATTGCTTCCTGTATTGAAGTCTTTTATTTTCTCACTCAAGCGTCTCAGAAACACTTCCTGGGATGGATGATTATTTTTGCACCATTGTAGGTTTTACAGCAACAACATAAAAAGAAAAGCAGAATCGTATTACAGTAATCAATATGATATGTTACTGTAAACTAACGGAAACAATGATTACATTACAGGAAAATGACAATTATATAAGTTGAACACACACACACACACACTTCAAACCCAGCACAGTAAGTGTTCTGAAATGTGTGTTGCCAACTTTCAGCATGTTTTGCTTTTGGATAAAAGTGTTTTTCCAATGAGTGCGGGGGTTTTTATTTTCCAAGTGTCTGATGTAAGAAACAGTGTGTGCTGTTTTGCTACTACACACTGTTTCTGTTGCTGAAAAACTGAAAAGTAGAAAAACATTCTTGCATATTTGGTTCCTTTGTTTAACCATAAAAACCCAGAGCTGCTTTTGTGGCAATTCACAAATTCTTGAATGATTGATCATCATTTACTCGAATATTATCGTCACTATTTTGTGTGATTAAGTGAAAATGAGGTATATTCTTATATTTAATGTACTGATTATGTACATGTTCATTAATGCTCAAATTAAAATTGAGAGGTATTACATCAAAAACAAAAAAAAAGAAGAAAAATATAGTCTTTTCTGCAAAATCTATGAATAATTGAACATAAACCCACAGTGTCCATCCACTGGGTTTCACTGGTGAATCAGTGTTGTAGAAGATGACGGTGTTTCCATGGTAACTATGGAGCCTCTGAACATCCAAATGACCATGAAAAGACGACAAACTGTATTTTACACCAATAATTTTCATGTCTTGATAGGATTAATGGATCAACAGGTATTAAACATTTTCTATCACTGAATGATTTTGTTCAGCGGTGACTGTTTGAGTTTTTATGGGTTGGATTGAATGAACGTAGTTAAAGCCTTGATTAGCACATGTGCATTTTGCAAAAGCTGTAACGTAAAAGTGAAAAAAAGTTCCATTAACCCTTTAACCTCTGATGTGAGCATTCTTAACATAGGATTTATTTTAAATATTCAGAAAAATTAAACCATTTGCTCAATAATAAAAAAAAAAAAAAAACCTAACATGGTGATAGAATAGACTTTGTTCCTTTCATACACATCTGAGCATGCTCAGTGCACCCCTCCCCCACACACCTGTGGAATGGGGGTAAAACACAGAGCAGTGAGTGAGACTAACTCACTGTAAAAATAGACAGTTTGGGCTTTTTTGATTTTTCTTGTAATTTTTTTTCCTGTTGTTTGCAATGTTGTGGTGATTTTCCTTTTTTTTTTTTTACTGTGTTTTTACTTAGTTTTGACCGTATAACTGCTTTATTGAGTTCAACCAGGTGTCAAAAAGCCCCTGGACTGATTTAAAAAAACAAAAACTTCAGGGCCCAAATTCACAGTTCATGTTCCACATCCTAAATCTCTTTTTGATGTACATTCTGAGTGTCTTATTTTGTAAAAACCAGTCAAACTCTTTGTCTTTTTTCTGTTATCCCACCCTGTTCTGACCCTAAAACACACAATAAAGCAAAACCACTGAAGAAAAAAAAAAACACGAGCGCATCCTCACAGCAGCTTTTATGACACTGAAACACACGACACTTCACAGCAGAACGTTCACCTAAAATAATATCTCAGGAGTTAAAGCGTTAATTAAGAAACTCACAAAACTAAATGATACTGAATTCTATTATAAGACTGGCACACATGCATATTGAAGCAGAAATTTAGCTTTTTCTTTTGTCTTTTCTCCATTTATTTTGGTTACATAATTACTGAATTCCATTATCATTCATGCTTTGGCTTTGGGGAAGAGAAAGAGAATGATTTTTCTTCTTTTCCAGCCGTACAATGGTGTGGAACTCTTTGCCTTTGTGTTGTGCACAGCGAGTGCAGCTCTGTTTAGGTGCTTGAGTCACTGTTTTGTGGGATGTGTGAAACTTCCCAAACAGCAAAATAAAATAAAAAACAACCGGAAGAAACTGTTGGAAAGTCAAGGCTGTACACTTTTCCTGCCAGAGGCTTATTGTTTTTTCTGTTTGTGTGCTGATACCCATTTGCAGCAGACTCAGCTGATATTGTGTTTGGGTTGAATTGTTTGTGCCGTGCAGACGTCTTCTTCCTGTCGTTGTGACTCTTTGTCATTGCTTATCTGTTTACTGGCCGGCTGACGTGTCGTCTGGCTCCACTGTTCATGTTCATGTAACGTGACACTTGTTCGGCTGCATTATCGGTCGTGATAGACGGCATGTAAACAGTCGCACCGTATACACGCCGCTGTTGACAGGAGCGCACACGTATGATGCATGGGTCCGAGGGAGAGGGACTGCGAAATACTGTAGGAGGGAGAAAAAAAATAAATAATTCAGAGACAGAAGAACCTGTCACCTTTACTGAACTAATGATTCCAAAATAAGTCTGAGTAAGAGCAAGATGATGTAAAAAAGAGCTATCGGGCCATCTGTGGACTTTAGCTGCAGATGGAGAAATGTCAGTGAAAGCAAAGGAAAACACACTCTCCACAGGGGAGCAGTTGGTGCAGAAAGGGCGTATAAGCCTGGTTATATTCAAGGAAAAAAGGCTCTTTTTTTTCCTCTGCTTTTGAGACTTCAAGACCCATTAAACCTTTATCAGGCAAGTGACTATTTTTGGTCATTTCCACATATACATATCACAAGTACAGCTGTCAAACAATTAAAATTTGTGGATTCATTTCAGTTCATCACGATTAAATGTCATTCATTTTTTAAATCTATATTAATTGCATTTCACTGCATGAGAAAACAGACTGAAGAAAGAAGGGAATATGTGCACTATTGACCCACCTCCTCATCATTTTGACTGGTGACCACTTGCTTGCTCTCTTTTCCAGTGTTACTTTTCTGGCAGTTGCCAAATTAATTTTTCTCTCTATTTAACTTTTCTTAACCCTAAAACACTTTTGCTGTAAAGAAGGAACATCATCACTATCAACGGGGGATTTTTACCTAATATAATAAACTAGGGCGTCAAACATGTGGTCCGGGGGCCAAATCTGACCCGCCATAGAGTCCAATTTGGCCCCTGGGATGAAATTCATTCACTTATTCATCTTCTGAACCCACTTGAGGAGAAGGGGAAGCTGTGGCTCAGTTGGTAGAGCGGATCGTCCAATGACCAAAGGGTTGGAGGTTGAAATCCTGGCTCCGGCTGTCCACGTGTCGAAGTGTCCTTGAGCAAGACACTGAACCCTAAATTGCTCCCAGTAGGGT
>JAQQZY010000024.1:3066314-3078092 GCA_030068375.1 Ostorhinchus rueppellii | reverse complement strand
CACTGAACCCTACTACTGCACTCTTCCTCTCTAAATCTCTTGTTCCTAATTTGTCATCTTCTTCTACTATCCCTTCTGTGTGGCTAGATTGTTAATCCTCTTTTTTGTAAGTTGCTTTGGATAAAAGCGTCTGCCAAATGCATGAATGTAAATGTAAATATATGAGAACGCTGCACTGTCGACAGTCAAAATGCCTCTTCAGCAACAAACCAAATAGGAGCTTACATCTGCAATCTCTGTGTTTGTTGCTTATGTTCAATATGGATCAACTGGAATACTATGAGGTGGGATGTAGTTAACTCCAAGTAAGATATATTCTATTTCCCAGTGCTCCGGAATGTAGCACAATATCACAACCAGACTGAATACTTATGGGAGAATTTGGACTGACTCCCCGATTTCCTGTCCACAGACTTGTAGACTACATGCATTTCTGAAAGGATACAATCAACAGACTCAACAAACTCATTATATGGAAAACAAAATTACTCCCAATCCCAGGGAAAGCTTCTAATTTCAGCAAACATCACGGCAAGAACCCAATTTTCGTCACTCATTTCATTCCGGTCCCAAGGTATGCATACTAATATGAGTCTGACTTCTATACGTCCTGAACATCGACGGAACATAAGCAGAGCATGTAACTACAGTGAGTACACACAAAGCACACACAGCCACATTCTCCAGTGGTGTATGGTTTCATACTGGCGACAGACTACAAACATAATGGCAAAATAATGATCATAATTAGTCCAAGGTTCTGCGCCATTAGGGGTGTAATTGATCTCCCAGTCCTTTACCTGTGAGCCTAATCAGCATGCACACTGACCTTTACTAACACTATAGTGTAAATAGGGCATGATTTTAATTACACGATCACTACACTAAAGGTTGTAATGACTGTGTAGCGGTAAGTCATGTGTGCATGGACTGCAAAGGTTTTCTGGGTGCACTTGCTATTTTGGGCCACATAAGTGCATCTGCATAAAGGAGAATGGGGTGAAGTGGAATATACATTAGAGGGTGTGGTGATAAATTAATTCACACTGAGTAAGTCAGACACTGGTCTCACAGCTCTTCAACAGCTGAGTTAATCACTGACAACCCCAACTAAACGAATGGAAAGATGACTCTAGAGGATGTGAACAGAGAACATCTGTATTCCTGTAGCCAAAAGCAGATGGTGTGCTGTTTACAATAATTATAATAATGATGATATATCTAAGTACTAGGCCTATACGTTTACACGTCCAATCAAATACACTTATTCTCAGTTAAAATTAAAGCTGTTCAATATGGCCAAAACATTTAATCTTCAATTTTTTTCCAGTGTTATGGACAAGTTTTATTTCCGAAACCACATTTGCATGAACTCAGAACAATGCAATGCACTAAAAGAAAATCGCATATGCAACTGGTGAAACATATTGCCAAAGTGTTATAAAAATCAAACAGGTTGGATTTGATTTTTTTTTATTTGTTTTTGAGAAAGAGAGATGGTCACAACACAGCCTTAGTTATTCTTAGTTTATATGTATGTATTGTATCCTTCAGTGATTATTATAACAGTCTATTCATAGTTGATTTGCAGCACGATATGACACTTGCTGTAAAGGAAATTTATTGCAAATAAGGTTGCATATCACAATACAGTAATTGTTATGTTTGTTCCATGTTCCAGTGGCTACAGTATTAGTTTAGTAGGAACGTGTTTTCATATTTTATTCTGTGGAAAGCTACTCTACAAATCAAATGCAATTATAAAGATTGAATGTTAAACTTCAGTTTTCTAATCGCGTTTGTGCTGCTTTATTATAGTGATATAGGCTTTTTCCAATGGTCATTAAAATATCCAATATATGTGAAAAGCAGATTTCAAGTTCAAGAAAACTTGTGTGCTTTTAATAGTGATGTTGTTACATCAAAGGATCAGTAGTGTGTTGAACCATGGGGAACTGTGGGTTCTAGATCCTGATCTAGTTCATTTCTTTACATTCTTGGTAAATTCCACTGGGATTTTCAGTTGAATAACCTCTCAGCTGGCATGTCTGTTTCTGCATGTGAAATTTGACACCATGGCAATGTGGCTCTATTGTTTATCTGTTGCTAGGTAACCCACGTCTGTGATGAGTCTATTATTCTGGGCATAGTAGTATGACTGGCCATTGGGAGGCAATTGTATTCCAAAATTAGAAGCATCTCCCAAAAATATTAGTTTTTTCAGCTTGCTGTTTTCACTAGTCTCTTCCTTGACCAAAAATACCCAAGTACAACAAACTGCAGCAGTTAGCTCTTTCAGGATTTTGTGTGATGCCCAAGACACACACACAAATAGAGTCCACTTCCCCTTTATAATATCGGATAATGCTATGGAGAAAAACGTCCAGACAGCAACATATATTTAAGAAATCCTAAAATCCCTTTACCTCTTTCTCCACTCTTTCTATTCAAGGTGATATTAGATATTTTTGGTTGGTTGAAACCTCTTAAATTACCTTCAAGTGTGGATTAAAACAGGTCTCAATAGCTGGATATGGAGATGAAATTAATTCAGTTCTTCAGCAATACCAGCACCTCAAAATTCACCGTTACTGTAATGCATTTATCTTTGGATGACAGATTACTACTGTATTTATGACAAAACTCTGAATTTGTAATTATTTTCCACACGGTTTACAGGGAATGAGTATGAAATGCAATAATAAAGCATGGCATTTTTTGTTCAGGAGAAAGTAAAAGACTAAATACAATCCCTGGGTGTTAAGGTTAATGGGAGTGCATTCCAAACAGGTTAGAGAGCATGGCTGGAATCATTAACTGAATTACAGTTATGAAAGCTCTGTGTGACCTCAGAACCTGCTGTACCTCATGCCTTTCGTGGAGCGGTTGTTGAAGTTCTGCAGTAGCTGCGGGAGGCCCAGCGTGGCCTCAAACATCACGGCCAGGGAGCCCAGCGCCTCAACAAACACAGCGGAGTCCAGCAACAGCAGGGTGACCACTGCACACAGCACAGTGAAGCCGAAGCAGAAGAGCAGGTAGTCCTCGAACATGCTCCACTTCCAGAAGTAACGAAAGTCCAAGTCTGCAAAGGGGAAACAAAAACAAAGCCCATACTGTGAAACAATTTAACGGTTACTTGTCATGAGTGTTCCTTTGAGTCATGTAAATTAATGAAGCTGTGGTGGGAGAGAAGTAACAGGAAGGGAAGTAGAGGCTTGGAAGAATAGTGGGTGGTTTTAAAACAAAGGAAAAGAGCCTAAAGACCAAAGATGATCAACACAAGATGTAGAGCAAGGATAAGAGGGTATATGTGCGTACATATACTGCTAAAGGTTGAGAGGGTTGTTAGTGTGTGCAAGTGGAAACAGAGGAGCACTGACAGAGAGGGATTGAAAGCTGTAAAGGTGGAATAGCAAAGAGAAGAAAAAGAGGGCAGGACTGCGAGTGTTTCATTAGAGGATGCATAGAAATTTCTGCAAAGACAGCACTTCTAAATCAATACTGCGCACATGCATAAGTGAATGGAACAAAGATGAATGAGATTCTCGAAAGCTTTTACATTTCTATTACTTTGGAATAAACGCACTGTTGGTAGGGCTAGACTATACATTTAGAAAGTTTATTACCTTTGGTCTAAAGCTATCTTTTCTCCGACACAACCCTATTTATCATGAGTAGCTTTTACAGTTCAGCAATGACTAAGAAAACCACCCCTGTCTGATGTAGCTGTGTGGTGTCTGAGACGTATTATATACTCAACTCGAATGGAGCAGCTGGGCAACACCACCTTTTGGGTAAAAAAACTTCAGAACAAGATACTGAATTTTAGTTTTCTTCTTATCTGCAGATATTTCAGTTTATATGAAAGAAAAGCATTTGTTACTGTATTATTCTAAGCCAATAAAAGTGCAGGCTTGGCAGCAGTAAATTTGAGCACATTGAAAGATTTGACTGTCATTGGGGTTCAGGCTTCTCAAGACCTCGTACTGTTCAAGACAGACTGAAGTTGGAGTTTGGTTTGAAGTCCCATGGAAAGCTTGAGGCAGAACAGACTGACTACGTCCAAAGTTCCACCGACATGGCTACCATCGCTTCAAAGGACCTTAATGTGAAATGATTGAGTATTTCTCATTGCTTATGTATGGTCACAGAGCTTTGGGAAACCTGCTGACATCAGTTAAAAGAGAGTAATGGCTAAATAACAGCACATTAGTTAGTGTGGGGACTCAAGTGGGACCTGGCCTCTTTATCCACTCCTGTCACCTTTCATGAAAAAGAGTTGTTCCCGGAAAAGTGAACCATGGTTTGACTTCTTTCTTGGACTATATTGCTTAACATCCAAAAAGATGTTTGCACAGAAAACAAACCAAGCATCAAATGGAGAAAATTTTAACGTGTACCTAGTAATACCATGATAATACCACTGAAGGGGCCATGACGATGTCTTAACATGGATTCAGATCATCTATGCAGTGCACAAAGGCAATAGTGGTAGGACACTGGTATATCAAGAAAAGTTGGCTAGTCTGTTCCAACTGTGCAACATACTGAAAACTTGAACTTTGGTTTGTATTTTCAGGTATGAAAGCACCCTCAGTTTGTTAAATCATTCATGGATGGTTTCAAAATATAGCTTTCCAGAGCATATGTTTTTCTCAGTTTTTATGGGCTATACTTCACCTGTCATCAATATTCAGAGAGTTATCATCAGCTGCTCCACTGGTGAAATACTGTCTACCAACTTTTAGATTTTCTCACTTAAGTAGAGGTCACACCAGATCCTCTGAGCACTTCAAACCACTTCAATGGTAGACCAAAAAAAAAAAAATCATTCAACTCATTTTACACTTTCTTTTTTACACTATCAATTATATCTAGGTCCAACAACACCTAAAAATGTGTCAGTTATGCAGGAAATAAACTGAGTCCCTGTGATGTACTGATCTTGGTCTGACCCTGTTGCGTTGGTGAAAATGGGTGAATTTGCAGGTGTTTGCAAATACACTATTAACCAAAAAAATTGGAATTGAACATTTTTTACCTTTTCTCATGAAATGATTGTGATGTGACATATGTAATCACTGCACTTGGTCCAAGGGGATTACTGACGTGTATAGATAGGAATAAAAAGAGGAAAGTGCAAAGACTTTCCTGCATTTAAGATGCGGCTCACAGAGCTTACAAATACACTGCACCTTGAAAAAAATAAGATATGCTATTAATGGCAATATGAATGATTTTGAACAAATCTGGCAACCTCGACTCTCATATCTTGGAAATATTTAATTTAGCGGTCAGGGGTCAGGGAAGGGAGGGTTTGGGATTTTTGTGTTGACACTGTTTCTAAGGCAGCAAGATTACTTTGAATAACAACTGATTCACATTTGTTTAAGTATTCACTTGTTTATTTTCTTGTTGTTAATGTTCTATTTCGCTTGTTTTTTGGTTTTTTTTTGGTTTTTGGTTTGTTTTTCAGTCAATTTATTTGTCATGCTTCACGGCCTCCATCCAATTAATTAACTGACTGATTGTTTCTAGTTATTTTTGTTGCCTCCTCCAGGGGAACTGTAAAACAAAAATGAGGCATAAGTCTGTACACTGGTTTTGTTCTTTACTTTTAATAAAAAATACTTGAAACAAAAAAGAGGTAAGTGTTTGAAAAAAAATGATTCCAACTTTATGGGCAACAGTGTGATTGCTAGGTTTCAGCTCATACCATTATAAATCTTTGGTCTGACATGGGTCTGAGGGATGGCCAAATGCCTACCATCATATATCCAGTCCTTTCACTCTCCCCTACATACAGATGTACATCCCATACCCCAGTAGCATCGGGCTGGAACATGTCCCACTACACTCCAGTGAACTGCTGTTGCATCCTGGGAAAGATAGAGTGAGACATCTTGCAACGAGTGCAGTGGCATGTTTGTGGCAAACAGTGAACGTGATTAATGGCTTTATTACTGAAGGCCACAAAAGACACATTGCCAGCTGACAACAAACATGCAAGGTGGGAGCAGCGAAAGATGCAATGGAGCACAAACACCAACAAACACACTGCAAGACAACAATCATCTCTCAAAGCAGGACTTGCTGTACGCCTGTCTCCACTCACACACAACACTGTTGGAAACCACACAGCCTGGCACACTTGAGCTCTTATAAACATGTGCCTTGTGGCCTTTTATTTTAACATAACACAAACCCATAGTCACAGCAACCACTTGGGGCTGGGAGAGAGAGATTGGAGAAGCTTGGAGACCACCCTTTATCAGCAACATAAAAGCTCTTACATTTCCTTTCGAATGAGGCCAAGATGGTCAAGTATAAACATGCTGACTGCAGCAACAATCAGAGAAGTGGTATTTTAATACTAGTGACAACTTTTCGGTGCACCCCACCGAGCCTCTCATATTTTCATCTCTTGGTTTTTAATTCAGCTTACTTGTCCTTTACCACTTATCTGCAGCAAACACACACATGCACAAACACATGGGGAGATGCCGCAAACACTCTTGTCTTGCCCTCTTACCAATCTATTTTCACACAGCCATCTCTCAAGCACTCTCGTCCCACCTCTCACTTATACAGCCTTGTATGTTTACTTGCATAATCAAATTGCCCGGAAGAGTATGATGAAGAGACAAAGCCATGCATCATTCATGGAGTTGTCTTTCTTGTTCGTCCTGATCTCCTACCATGCATCATCCCCTGCTTCCTCCCCATTGTGTTCTTTCCTCTTAGAGTTTAATCCTTTTCTCACCCACTTTGCTGACTAAAAATAAGTTCTGCTGCACTCACACAAACACCTCTCTGTAGTTGCTGTCTTGTCACCCCAGCCAGGTGGCCTGGCCTTTCCAAACAGCATCTTGTCTGGTGCGTGTTGGGTCCAAAGCTGCACTTCAAAGACCCCAGAGACTCCAGAGGGCCAGGAGGAGCTCAGGCACTCTTTCTTCTCACAGACTCTTTGTTTACACAAAACCCATTCAAGATCAAACAATTCAATTACTAAAGCAGCCGAGGAAGTTGCCCCTAGGATGACAAAGTAGAATGAAGTAACTCTGGGAAGTTGCTCAGTCCAAGTAAGTCAATCAATTTGCATATTCATGTGTCTGTTCATGTCTGTGAACTTTGGAAGGTGTATCACAGGTGTAAAATTGTCAAGACTTTGTTTCATTGCTGTTAAACCCAAACATGCAGAGAGGGCGGATGTTTGGAGATGGAAAAAGGGGCAGAGGGAATAGAAAGTGACTGAGTCAGAACGAAAACAAGTCTTGCTCTGAGTCAGTGAAGTAGATATATAGAGTATAAACTCAAGATGTCTCCCATCAGGCAGAGCAGAGAGCACAATACAAAGCTGAGAGCCGAAACGGAGACACAGACAGGGATAGACTCTGACAGCTAGAGAGCATGGAGATAGGCTGACTTAGCACTGTCAGTCTTAAAGCAAAATGACTCGGCCTCAGCTCAGTGGAGTGTGCACAGCGTGCTTTAAAATGTGTGAAAATTGCTGTGTGACATCGTTTCCACGTTTTCTACTCAGGTGTTCAGTGAAAAGGTCTGCGGAGCCCATCCATGTCCTAATTTGGTCCAGTAACTGTGGTCAGGGGCCATCTTGCAGGTATGTAATAGCTTCGACTGCAGACTGCATGTGCCAGTTGTCCTTTTACAGTTCATGAACACAGCTCTGGTGAGTATTGACAAGACAGACACACCAGAAAAATCCTCTAATACCTTCCTGTCAAGTTTTAATAAGGACACCGAAGCACTCTGCAATCATTTGGACGGACAGAAAGTCACTGAACCATTCTGAATGCTCTCTCTTGCTCTCACTTAACGGACGGCTCATTTCTGCTCTACGGTCTGCTGTACCCTTCCTCTACACAAGATAAAACATGTCCATTCATTACACTACTTTGGGAATATAAAACACACTGGCTCACTTGCACTGGATTGACTGTTCTGTACTAGTTCATATTTAATTTGGCATTGGATGAACCTCTTCACACAACTGTAGTCCCTGGCAAAGCAGTGAGTTAATTTATTAAGATGATATACGTGATGCTGACTGGGAATCTACCCAATTACCCTTGAAACTTTTGCAGCTGATCGCAAAAATTAGTCTACGTACAAAACAGAAACATCGATGCGTTTACTGTTAAAATAAACATAATCACTCCGATTAAAAGACAAACAAAATAGGTTCTCAAGTATTGTTCACCCTGTTATCCAGAATTGCCCCTGAAGTTTAGATCTTCACATTATCCACTCCATTTCACACCCTCTCCCCTGAGCTAATACTGTTTATATGTTTCCCAGGAGAGAAATTTTTAGAAGGGATGTTGCAAAATGTCAGTTTGAACCAACGCCGGCACAGCAGAGATCGGACAGCTCGAGTCCAGCCATGCGTTACAGAAGTTATTTATGGTAACAAGGACTGCTGTTTCCACTTAGATTCAGACCCGCCTGGTGATAAACTTTTTGAGTCATGTTCTTGTCTGTGCAAAGTCAAAAGTGTATCAGTCACGCAAAGGGGGGGGGGGGACTGCTTCAAAAAAATCTGCCACTAAATGCGGAATTTTGCAGCACAGGTTAAACTCAACCTATTAGTTACACAATCCATCTATTTTCTGAAGCACTTGGTCCTCATAAAAGTTGCAGGGATGCCAGGGTCTATCCTGGCTACATACTGATGAAGGTGGGATACCCCCTGGATGTTCACATATAAGCCACTTTTACAGAGATCCTAAAAAAAAAAAAGAGGTGAGATGGCGATCCTACCCTTTTCAGAGTCAGAATCAGCTTTATTGGCCAAGTATGTGAACACATACAAGAAATTTGGCTTCATTTTTTACATAGCTCATGGCATAAAGTTCCAACATGAATTGAGACAACATGTGGTCTGAGACATAAAATAGGCAAACAGTCCACTAGAGACAAGACAAGATAAGACACCATTGACCGATTTACACAGCCAACCCAATGGAATAACAGTAGACATACATTTTACACAGCGGACCTGCATTCTGGAATCAAAGGGGTGGTGATGCAGCACACCGCATAGTACAACATATCACTTGCGTGTTGGAAATACCCAGAGCATAGCTAACCTCTTCAGAGTCTTTCACCATTCTACAAATGTTAGCATGGATACAGCCCTCCGCCTGAAGTGACAACATCTCGCAGATCTCAGTATCTCCCTAGTTCAGCATCTTTCTGGTTACATTGATATGTTTGTTTACTGTACACAGCCTCCACCCATTTTTAAATCTCCCAGGCACAGGGTTCACATGCAATAAGTCATCAAAATGTCATACCTTGGTTGCATAACAAGAGGTGTTTCTTTTACACAGTGTTCTGGAATTAGCAATCCACATTGATCACAGCTCTGTGACTAGCTCCAGAGGTGATACAAAGCCATGATAAAGGTAGGATCAAATGAGCCCACTATTTCATTTACACAGATGTCATTCCGGAATAAAGGGGAAATACTCCTAAAAATAAGTGCTGTGTAAAAGGGGCTATAGAGATGAACAACAATCTATCCTCGTAGTCACACCTATGGCTGATTTAGACTAATTAAGCTAATTAATTGATCAAGTGCATGCCTTTGGATGGTGTGAGGAAGCTGGAGTACCTGGAGGGAACCCACGCAGACATGGGTAGAATGCAAACTCCCCACAGAAAGCAGAAATGTACAGAAAGGCTGGAATAGAACCCAGGACCTTCTTGCTGTGAGGCAACTGCACCACCATGCCGGTCATTAATTAAACAAGTCAACCAGGTTCGTGGTCATGACAGAAACATGAAACATGAGTTGTTAGATTTCAGGTTTCTCATATTCAACTAATTAATTATATGCCCAACATGTTTCCAACGCCAAAAAAGTTTGTCGGAACAGTCAAAGCAATTAAAAAGTTGTGACACTGAAGTTGGGTCATTTTCACTGGAAAAAGCTGGATTAAGATAATACCCTGTGCTTGTGTATACTCTGATTTGTACACCCAGCTTGACCCTTCTTGTGTATTTATGGGTAAAATTAATATTTCTCACACTATCTTAACAATACACAAATTCACTTGCAGTCAGGGAAAGTTAGCTGTCAACTTCAGTTATGTCAACTTTTTAATTTCCTATGCATGTTTGACTCAAGGGAGCAGAACATATCCTAATATGTATGTATTTGAATTTTGATTTGCTTCTGTTGCATTATCTTTACAGCCTCCATTTTTAATGTGCTTTTGGATTTGTTGCTTCACTGCCCAATTGGTTAGTAAGCACATTTAAGTTTTTGTTTAATTATTTTATGCACAATAAATTAACAAAGTAAATTAACAAAGGACCACATATCTCTACAGTCTGTGACAACCCTGCAGTGACCAATAGAGCTTTGTTTGGTCACATCTGCCAAAACAAAAACAGCTTCATCCACCACATATCTAGTCACAGAGACAACTTGCACTGTCATTTGCATATTATTTTGAGTGCCACTAAAGTCATTCATGCAAAGACATTCAGGCACTACTTTCACAGGTCAATAGATACAGTGTACTTCAATGCAGCATCGTGATGGACTGCTTTCCTTTTATTAGAGGTAACCTTGAAGTCATTATAATTCCCCATAAGCTACAAGGTTAAAAGGTACACTCAACTAGAATATTAGTACATTTAGCTTAGCATAATAATAGCTTCTCATGTGATAGGCATCACTCCAACTTCTATTATACTCAGTAACACTATAAATTATTGTAAATTAATAATATAAAATCAAAGTGCTACTTGTTGATGGCTTTATCATTTACACAGTAAAAGGAACCCCTCTACCACATAACTGATACATTAAAGAAAATCTGGTGAAAAATATATTGAATGTTTTCCCATTTATGCCCAGGAAACAAAGACAGACAGGTAGATATGCTAACCATTATGTTATCCCCCTTCATCACAGGTGTCAAACTGGCCTGCCAAAGGGTCTAGTCTGGCCCATTGGATGAATATGTGAAATGCAAAAATTACACTGGAGATATTAACAGATATTATCGGTGGTGTCAAAATCATTTCAACATAAAGACCAATTCGATCTCAAGTGGGTCGGACTAGTAAAATACTTCAACATAAAGACCAATTCGATCTCAAGTGGGTCGGACTAGTAAAATACTATCATAATAACCAATAAATAATGCTTTTTCTTTTAGTTTTAGTGTTAAAACATACAATTACACTAAAGTGTAATTTTTCAAATATTATACCTGTTACTAAATGTTTTGTGCATTTGTAATTGTAATGTAAGTTGTCATGCAAATGTGTAGATCAGGGGTCACCAATCCTGGTCCTCGAGGGCCAGTATCCTGCATGTTTTAGGTGTATCCCTCAACCAACACACCTGATTCAAATGATGAGCCTATCATCAAGCTCTGTAGAAGCCTGATAATGATCGTCAGGTGTGCTGGAAGAGGGAAATATCTAAAACATGCAGGGTACTGGCCCTCGAGGACCAGGATTGGTGACCCCTGGTGTAGATCATAAACTGAGATATAATATTGTTAAAATTGCACTTATTTTTCTCAAGACATTTCAGGTTACTCATGTTATTCAGATTTTCAAGGAAATATTTTCAGAACATAAATTTAGTTTGTTTTTTTAGTTATGTTATTATTTTATTGTTTTGCTGGTATTGTTTTACATTTGATATCATATTGGATTATCGGCTAATCTAAATTGTCCATAGGTGTGAATGTGAGAGTGATTGTTCGTCTCTATATGTCAGCCCTGTGATGA
>JAQQZY010000024.1:3054306-3066214 GCA_030068375.1 Ostorhinchus rueppellii | reverse complement strand
ACTATACATTGATTCTCGTAATATTTCATGACTGTAATCTAACTGCTTTTCCAAAGTAAAGAATTAAAAAAAAAACAACAACTGTGATTTCTATTTACTTCTATGAATGCATAGTGTCAGGACCTCTTTTGCACATCTGGGTCACATTCAGTTCAGACTCAAAACTGATAGAAATCGCATTTAATATGGAATATGAATGAGTACACACACACACACACACACACACACACACAAAAAAAAAACGGATTTCGCCAAAAAATCTGAATTGAGCACTTAAGCCCTGCAGTGTGAACGGAGCCTAACAGTCTGTTACTGGTGACATTTTGTTGTTGTGATAATAATACAGGTTCTTTAGTTTTCCTGTGCATCGCTTCCATGTGTCTCCCCCTACTTCCCCCTCTTCTCCCCCAGCCTCACTCTCTCTCTCTTTTTTTTTCCTCCTCCTTCACCCTCTTTCTTTAACCCCAGCTGGTTCTGTCATACATCCATCCTCCACAGTCTGGGTCTGCTCCAGGTTTCTGCTGTTAAAAGGATGTTTTTCCTTCCACTGTCACAATCCTAAGTGTTTACTCCAGTTGGTTCTGTTGGTTTCTGTAAATTGGCTTCAGAGTCTGGTTTATGTGTAAAATGTCATGAGATAAGTTGTATTTATGTTTTGGTGCTACACTGCAAAAAAGGGGTGTCTAAAAACAATATAAAAACACTAAATCTGAAGGAAAAGGTCCAGAAAACAAGTGAAACACCTGTCCATGCAGCAAGAGAATCTCACTTGACAATAGGGGTGTAAGAAAATATCAGTTCTGAAATATATCGTGATATTTCATTTCATGATACTGTATCGATATTAAAAAGTAGTGTATCAATATTTTTAGGTATTTATCCAAATGCAGACATGGTGGAGGTTCATTTTTGTTTTTCTTTATTGTTTATATTTTGTTATTAGTTAACACTTTTATGAAATAATGGTTATTTGAAGCATCTGAAAAGTACTTTTTACTTCCTAAAAGCACTTTTTACTGTCTGAGAGGCAGATGTTAGTTCTTTTGTTGGCATCGCACAAAAATAATGTTATGATGTTAGTTACGAACTAATGGAATATGAACATTTGAGCAGTATCTTAAACTGTAATGACTGTAAAACATAATTTAAGTTTTAAAAGGAAAATTTTGTGATGTAGCATCAGATCCTGTTGTATTCAAATAAAAATGTGTTTAGCATTTGTGCATATTTTGGATGTAATTCAATTCTTCAAGGAAATAATCACTTAAAAAAATAAGAAAAATTTTTTAAAATTGCCTTTTTAACAGAATCATGATATATCGTGATATATCATATCGTGATCCTAATATTGTGATTAGTATCGTATCGCCAGACTCTTGCCAATACGTACATCTACTTGAAAAGATTTCTTGAATTCAGATGTTAAATCTAGAAATGAGCATGTGTACAGATGTATGAAGACTGAAAATAAGAAATGAACTCTGAAAACAAGATCAGTTATCGAACACTTCTAAATCTAAGTTTTATATCTTGGTAAGAACCAAATAATTTGCAGTGAATATACATACAATTTGAATGATGATTGATTGATTGATTGATTGATTGATTGATTGATTGTAAAAATGGTAAAACTTGTAGAAATACATATTGTCCAAGATGGAGGCTTCGTAAATAAGAATTATGATTAATTACAAAACAGAGTGGATAAGCATGAAAAAAAGCAGCAGATAAACATAATTCACAAAATGTGATTGTTCAATACTAAGCCTGAGCTACGTTAACACAGATTTCTGGATGATTGACATTTTGTGGGTGAAATTTTCTGCAGAACTTCACAGAACCTTTAAAACTAAAAGCTGAGACGTGTCAGCTGACACTTCAGAGGAAGACTGCAGGTGACAGTCAAAACATGTCAATGTAAAATAAACAGCTTATACTTTACTCTAATCTGAAAATAAGAAGTTAGTGATAAAGCAGTGAAGCCAAGATGACTTCATGGACACAGGAAACAAAGACAATAGAATAAAAGACATAATATTAGTGGTGGATCTTGCTTTAGCTGATTACAATGTACTGAGACCAGAAAGAAAAACAGTGTGAAAAAAACATGCATTTTAGTACAGCAGTAGTAAAGAAAGTGTATGTAAAGAATATCAGAATAGAATAGAATAGAATAGAATAGAATAGATCTGTATTGTCACTGTTACAGGAAGAATGAAAATCAGTTTAGCAGCAAACATGCTTAAGGTGCAAAAGACTGTATAAAAATAACACATAATTATACTGAAAAATATAATGAAAAATATTGACAAATATACAAAATAACAACTCTATACTACAGATAAAAGAAATATATACAATATATAACATATACAGGGAATAAAGGATATGTGCAAGGTAACATTAAAAACAAGGTAATAATAATAATAATAATAATAATAATAATAATAATAATAATAATAATAATAATAATAATAATAATAATGATATGTTTATTCAATCCTTAAAGACTTACAATCATTTTTATGGTGACCTCCAAGTGAAACTTTCCTCCATATTTAATCTTTCCTTCATGATTTATCACTTGGGAAAAGCTAAATGAGTATAAAATCACTTCAGAACTGACCTTTGAGTTAACATGCCTCAAGCTGATCTAACCAACCAACTAGTAAAGAGATGCATGACAGGTTGGAAGGGGAGCCAATATCAGTAGCTGAAGTGAGTATTTCAGCATTAACTGGGTGGTCTTGTAGTTCTCCAAGAAAGCGCTTTGTAAGACAAACAATATAGAATGGGGTGTCTTTCTCTTGAGTTGCTGTATCTAACAGTGACAGCATTTTCACTGCACAGGCTATATGTTATAAGGCCTAAAATAAAGTGTAGCTGTCAGGGCTGTCAAGTTGACACTTTTCACCCACTGTCATAGTACACGTCCGTCTTCTCACACTGGAAAACAAATTCATTAACTGATAATGCTCTGTGCAAAAAGTGGACAGCGCTGAGACAGCCAGAGCAGCACCTCGCAGCAGAAAGTTATTCAGACCATCAGGGTGAAAGTGAGAAATATCCCAACCTATTAGACCGTAATTTATTCCCATGTATGCATCTGAGTCAGCAGCTCTTCCAGCAGCAGCTCAGTGTCTTTTCCTCGGCTCCGAGTGAACAATGGGTACAGGGATGCTGTTTGTCTCTGTTGTTCTGAAACTTTATTCTAAATATCCACAACCACGTAATTCTACCTTCATGCTGAAATCTAATCACACATACATGTGGCCAATATCATTACATTAAGATTAAATCACATATAAGATGTAATTTTACTAACAGGAGTGGCTGATGTTTATCTTTTGTGATACATAGTAGGTTTTTCATAAACTTGTATGAAAAAGATAGCATAATGAAAAGCTAAAACTAGCTGTAACAACGAATTTATTAAATTGATCCACACTGATTCTTAGAAGAGTTTGGTCAGCACTGTATACAGCAAGGTGACAAATTATCTGTCAAATCTCCTGCCAAATATGATGAGGGTACTTTGGGGAAAGGATGCGTTCACATAACGTGACATTAAAAGCACCACTACAAATTTAAACATCAAATCATTGTGCATTTGTATTTATCAGAACTCTTATCTGTTAGACAGTGTCATCACTTAATAGCTTAATTTAGCTGTCCAGACATCAGAAGATGAATGGCTTTTGTAATCTGACTTGCAAGTGTTTATGGAAGCACCTTTGACATAAGAAAAACAGGACAAAATTCAAGCATGACTGAATGAATGAATATTTTACTTAAGTGTCATACACTTACATGCCCACCCCGCATAGGCTTAGATAACAACTCCTTCCATTCCTATCCTCTTTTCTATTCCTCTTCTCTTCCTGGTCTGACATTTTAGTTTAGTAACAGTTTGTTTTATCAACAAAATTATCTTGTGGTATCCACTGTCTTTGATCAATGTTCCTTCATTTACTTCTCATACGCTGTCTTTAACCAGGCATCATGACTGTGTCTGTTGAGGGTAGGATTCTACTAAGATACACACTCTTCCATTTGTTAATCATAATGGTAATAATAGTAACAGTACAAAGAAATTCTTTGAAAATAATTTCCTGTCTTGATCCACATAATCATATTCTATGCTTGATGAATGGACAATGTGGCCAATATCATTACATTAAGATTAAATCACATATAAGATGTAATTTTACTAACAGGAGTGGCTGATGTTTATCTTTTGTGATACATAGTAGGTTTTTCATAAACTTGTATGAAAAAGATAGCATAATGAAAAGCTAAAACTAGCTGTAACAACGAATTTATTAAATTGATCCACACTGATTCTTAGAAGAGTTGACAACAAATTTGGCAGTCGATTCGTTGGGTCTTGAGCACGTTAGTTCCAAGACATGCCTACATGCTGTGAAGTGTACCAGAGGAAAACACAGAGCATCATGGCTGAGGCTTCAGATGCCAGCCACATTTTTTAAAGCTAGGTGTACATTATGTTCACATTTGGCCGAAACGTAGTGCACCGTTCACTAGGGATGGGAATCGAGAACTGGTTCTTTTTGAGAACCGGTTCCCAGTAGCTCGATTCCTTGGAATCGTTTTCCTGCCTGCTTAACGATTCTGCCTGTCGATTCCGCCTTCGTTGCGCATGGGTGATGACATCACACGTAGACTGCATTGTTTTGGTCAGAACGTAGTCAACATGGCGTTGAAACAGAAACAGTCTAAACAGATGATACCAGGCCCACTTAGAACACTGTCAAAGCTTCCATTTCTTCTAAAGGGTGGAATCTCTCCAATCTGCTCAAACATTTGTCCACACAGCATGTGATTAATACGTTAAATTCGCTATTTAGCATTCAGCGGCTTACCTAACGGCAGGACGGCATCCAGGGCCAGTTCCGGTTCCGGTTCAAATACAAGTTTCTGAAGGCAGAGAAAAGTAAATGAGGTGCACAACAACGGGAGACGGGCCAAGTAGAACCAGCTCACGTCGTAGAAATGCAGCAATAGAGGAATTAGTAAAGTGTCTTTAGTTTCACTTTCACTGTGCCAAAAATGCTGTTTAATAATGGTGTGCCACAATGCATTATGGTATCCCATGGTATTGGGCCGTCTAGTGACCATCGGTTGTCCACTATATTTTGCGGCGAATTGTGGGATACATTAAGTGCACTATATAGTGAACATCAGTGCTCACTAAGCATTCGGACACCACTACAAAATGGCGTGGTCACTATATAGTGCACTACATAGGGAGTAGTGAGTGATTTCGGACACAGCCTATGTCTCGCTAGTCTCTAGCCATGAAAAGTCTAGGTAGCAGGCTAGTGCTCGCTAACTATACCCAAAGCCACTGCAGGGATCTGATTGTTAGTGACTTATCTGCAGCTTATATTGCTTTGAGTTAAATACTGATCTTTGAGAATTGATTCTTGTGTTTATCCGATGAATCAAATAGTTACTAAAATAATCTAGAGATTAATCAATTATAAAAATTTTCCTTAGTTGCAGCCCTACTGAAAACACTGCTTCAACGGTTAATCTTTACATATAAACTAGCGTGTTAACCTGTGGGGAATCAGGAGTTCTACAGTAGATGTGGTCATTTTTATGTAATAAACTTGTCTCATCTAGTTCATTTATTTAATTTCTTGGTAAATTCCACTGGCATTTTCAGTTAAATAACCTCTCAGCTGACATGTCTATTTATGCACATGAAATTTGACACTATAGCAACGTAGCCCTATTGTTTATCTGTTGCTAGGTAACCCACTTCATTTCTGTGATTCTATGATTCTGGGCATACCAATGTGATATATATATATATATATATATATATACACACACACACATATAATGGCACAAAATGGGGAGTAAATAAAAACTAAATCTTTACTGACATTTAACAATATAATTAGTAAGAAAGATAGAGCAATTAATTCATACAGTAATTATTTGATATATGTTTTTTCCTTTTTATGGTCTGATTGGCTTTATCCCCTGAGTTTTGGCTTAAGTATCTGTAAATGCACAGCTTTGACCTTGCTTATGATCCATGACCACTTCGCACCGCTGATTGCTTCTTTACACTTGTATGTTTGTGTTCGAATGCATTTTTACAGCGTCTAATGAGCTGTACTGGCATTAACAACCCACAACAATTCTGCGACCTTGAGGACCTCTGTTAGAAAGTAGTTGCGGAGTCCATATTCACAACCATGTCTTTAAGTTAGATAAAATATGAGAACCTTAAAGAGTTCCGCACCAAGAAAAGAGCTGTTCCCCTTTTATGGAAATAAAGGCGGTGAGAGCAAGATAAATGACAGAACGCTGTATTCATCTATATTCATTTTCAAATACCTTGAAAAGGCAAAGGTTCAGATGTTAGAAAGATTGATGGGAACCTGCACTCACTTGTTTGTTTCTGACAGAAAATCATGCATCACTTAATATAGTTTGTCTCTGCACACAACACTTCAACTTGTGCTCCACTTACAATTGAAGAAAATTGTCAAACCTGTTACATCCAGTACTGCCATCCAATCTTTTCTATCCTTTACAATTCATTCTTGCTCTACTGCTTTTGGCCACTTATGTCCCTAAAAGTCCTTGCCTGGCGCCTGCAGCTCTCAGATAAATTAGAGTGAGTAAGTCAGAGTAGTCCGGTATGCCAAAAATAAATAAATAACTACAATTTCCTTCTGCTAGGTATCCTGACCAGCTCATCAGTGCAGGTGTCTAGCCAACAGGATAATAATAATTATTGTTAATTGGATTGAAATGTCATTTCAGTGTGGATAGGTTTGTGCTTAATCTATTCCAGGAACAAAATGCACTAAATAAATTAAACTTGCCCTGCCATGCTCTCTCATTCTGTCAGTTCCCTCATAACAGCATTCATTTATAGAACACTGAAATTTCCACTAAGCAGAGAGAAGGGCGATATAAAAAAGCCCTGTCTTGTCGTTGTCCTTCACTTGTCCTGACTAAAAACTGTACGAGCCCCTATATCATGACTTGCTTGCCTGCAGCATCCATAAAATGGCACAAATCTTTTTAAGATCACAGGAGATCGGGTGTGTCTGCAGGCAGATTGGCCTTAAGAAATCTTTCAACACTGCCTTTGAAATTCACTGCCTGTCCAGGATTTGCTGTCTGCAGCAAAAATGAACAGTGACGCTGTTTCAAAGACAAAACAAAACACTGTTCTTCTGTTTTATGCAGTTTTCAAAGTTATGACATGATGAGTTAGCAGAGTTAGCGTTTTCATCTGTCACATCAGTGGCATAGCAAAGGCTTATATTGGCCAGCATTTTTTTTTTGGTTGTAACTTTATTCTCAGAAATTCTGAAAAGGCTAGTCTGACTTGGCTCTTAATATGTAGCTTTACCCACTCACCCATGAGTCATTTTCACCAGCGTTAGAGTAATGGGTGAAGCAGCAGCAGGAGATTCTGATGAGGGAAAACATCTTTGGCCACTTTTTTTTTTTCTTTTCTTTGTCGGACTACAGCTTTCAAAGCAGCGCTGGCAGCTCATGCTGTCAGACTACGCCAAACTCGGGTTGTGAATGCTTGTTTGATAGCGGAACATCAGAGCACTGTGCTGACACTAAGCTGACAGTGAGCCGCCTTTTTACGCTGTACTTCCACCCATAATTCTAACTATATACAGTACATACAAGACAAGAGTCCCTAAGCATATGAACTGTGAGTTCGTATGTATTGTTATGACTGGATTGAAGAATAAGTGTGAAATGAAACTGGATTTCAGTTCAGAGAACTTGATATCAGCATCTACACTGTAACAGTATTTTTTCATACATCATATCAAATGTAGAACATCTCAGAAGGACACTGAACAACTTGGTTTAAAGCCAGAGACATCCATAAAAGCATTCCACTGTTATAAACAAGATGGTTTCACAGAACAAGCATCGAAGGAACATGTTTAGCTAACATTTTCAATCATGTCATCAATAACACATGATGTTTGTCCATTCAGATGCATCCGATTTATTTAGCAGACCAAAAAAATAACTTTGCTGTAAAACTGTTTAGGTATAAGACTGTGAAAATGTGTGTTTTAAAAGACAATGAAAGTACACAGAAGAACAGTAATTAATCAGCAGGTCATCATGTTTTGGTGATTACATCGAGAGCCGTTTCTCACAGACTATGAATATCATGTGGTGAAAAAGTAGGTTGATTTTTTCCACATTTTTGCAGCACAAACAAAGACATCAAGTAGTCTATTATATCTGAGGTGAATGCCCTGTGACAACAACAACAATGATGGATCTGGAGCTGCAGATCAGCCACACTGTTCTGCAACAAACACACAAATGATGAAGATAATGCAGTGAAGGACAACATATGGAGCAGCATCAACAAACAACTAGACTGTCAGGATAGTGAGGGGTTAGTATAATGCGAAAATAATATGAATCATATACAGGTTGTATATAGTTTGTTTTTACCTTGACACTGACCACAAGCCTTGATTAACAGAGGATGAGATGTAGAATCTGTCCACTGTTACAAACAGTAGCTGGGTTTGCATTACCCTCAGAAATGAGCAAAATGTTGCTTGCGCAATAGAAAAATGGTAATGGCGAAATGACAAAAACTGTCAAAAAAAAAAAAGTTTTAAGTTCTCACGGGGTGGTTTTTGAGTCCTTTGGATACAGAAGTATAGTGCAAAAAAGAAATGGAAACAAAATTTGGTAACTTTGCCCCATCTGGTCCTGGTGATTTTGCTCAGGCCAAACGTCTCCCCTATGACCCTGTACTCAGAACAGCTTGAGTTTGTGTCAGGCAACAGACACTCACTTTTGTGGAGGAACTGCTTCCTGAGGGCATGACAAGTCTGGTACCACGAGAGGTTCAATAACATCACACAGTTCATTAAACGTTGCCCGGGTCTTTGGGAAATTCTGGATCCACAAATTGTTGGTGAATTCCTGATGTAGAATTCTCTCCCAGAAAACCATTCTGCATGATCGCTGCCATAAATAAGGACTTTGTGTTGGGACAATTATACATTCCTTTCTTCTTTTAAGACAGTCAGTGCAATATCAGTAGATGAAACAACACTACGGTGGCAACACTGTGGAGGTTTGGCATTAAACTCAGTGCATTCATCTTCCTTAAAACGAGTGTCTTGCAAGAACTATACAGTATTTTACCAAAATTACAACATATCGTGAGACAGGACTTACTAGAATTACACATTAGAAGCTAAAACATTTTTCAGTGAAAACACCTACAAGTACTTTGTTGAAATTGTAAAAATATCACTTTTATTTTGCAGCAAACTGCAATGGAAACCCAGTTACTGATGCCAGCGTGAATAGTTCTGAGGGGGGAAAAGTCACACCTGCAATATTTGACTGTACCACCTTTGGTTTTCATTCCAGGAGATGTTCACTAGATTTAACTCAGCAAATAGTTCCGAACCCTTCCATGGGTAAATACTGCAGTGGTTAATAATGTTTCATCTGGAACAGGTTACTGAACTCTAACTGCAGTGAGTGTCCTCTCATGTCTTTAATGTGTAAAACAATGGACAATGCCAGGACTGATCAGGATCATCACGCTTGGGACAGAATGGTTCAGAGAGAATGAGACATCATTTCCACACATGGTTTAGCCAACAGAAAGTCCAGACTCTAATTTAGGATGTGATGAAGACTTAATGCAGCAGTCTTATTATGCATCATCAATAATCAAAAAAACCTTATTGTGGCACTATGTAAGCAATATGCGGCAAAAATATATATCACAGTGAATGTCTCCTGTAATCGAAACCAAAGATGATGCAGTCAAATATTGCATGTGCGACTTATTTTTGGCCAGGCAGTGTATTTGCAGATTAGCCTTATACGTTGTTTGTAACTGACACCTCTGGCCGGTAAAGGCTTCAACCTTGTCTCACCAAAAGCTGCTCAGAGTTGCTGAAGTAATGTTTTTCACTATTGTTATACTTTTTCACTGAATGCTGGTTTTAATGATAGTCATCTAGGTTTTACAGTACTTATGTTAACAGAGAACCATTATGCTACTTTTTTTTAAATCTTGCATTGTTACATTGCAACTGTAGAGCCCGATGGCCCGTAATAAATTACAACCCCACTATGTGGTGGCAGTGTTGCAGTAGCTTCATTATTTATCACTGTTTTGTTGAGATTTTTAATATTTCTGCTTCAGTCTGTGATAAAGTAACAATACATTTGACCTCAGTTTTGGCTACTCTGATTACAGCAGACATAAAAGGAATGTGTGGGACTGAATTGTTGAAAAGTGCTGGTCTAATGGACCACGGAGCCGGGTGTCTTGTGGATGATAAAAGCACAAAGAAGTAAAGCCTGTAGTGCTGAGCTGCGGTGACCTTGGTGCGGAGGATGAAGGAGGCGAGAGGATGCAATTGAAGAGGTGAAGCATCAGTGCTCCATCCTTCCGAACACATGCTGTGAAAGCATGACAGAGACAGAAGAAGAGGAGATCAAATTAACTACAACTGAGCTCTCTCATTTTCCTCTTCTTTTCTTCACTCTTATCGCCCTCATGCAATTTTTCACAGATACAGGTGGACACATGCCAGTAGTCACATTTTTTAAAGATTTGTGATGGATGAAAAGTCGGATGAAGCGGGAGTTACTGGGTTTATGGTTCATTATGGAACAAAATTACGTACTGAACCGGACGTGTGAACAAAAACAGAACAAAGGCAGGGAATTCTGGTTCTGTCTTTTCTGTTTTCACACAGAACCAGTGTTAAGCCTGCCTGTGTGTGAAGGTGATCCGGTCCGATAATAATCCATGTTGACCAGATGGAAGAGTCGGGAGGTTGAGATAAGGACACAACGGCTCTGGGGACCGAAAGAGTCCAGAGCGTTTAATAGGGTCTACTTGGCCAGACACATTATCAATGGAGGCGTCCATCCCATAGAGATAAGCAGGTGTAAATCAAAGATAATGTGACCGAAAACAAAGTCAGTGAGGGCAGTGCTGCATGAGGGACTATTGTTAGTCGCACAATTGCACGGTGTACGTCAAAAAGGTTTTTTGATTAAATCATGTGACCTCCGCAGTAGAAATGACACTTTAAGTTATGACATGTCTGCAAACAGGGCCTAGACTTTTTCTTAAAGATCCAGTGTTTATTTATCGATAATTCATGGGAAACTTGCAGATTTTGGTGCTCTGCCTTGTAGCACCCTAGAATGTAATAATTTACTGAAAATGTAATACAATTTGCACTTGATTGAAAATGTAATAAAACCCAATAATGTAATAACTTCACCAATAATGTAATAAAATATCCTGACTGATATTGTAATATCTGCACTTTAACCCAGTAGTCATTCTGTTGTTTCAAATCCAGTGTATTTAACAGTCTTAGATTCTCAAAACGCAAAATGTAGAACTTTGGACTGAAAATGAACATATACTGTATATTACATTATCTGTCAAGTTTGACATGATCAGTTTTTGAAAAAAAAAAAAAAAAAAAACCCTCTGGAATAGTCTTCCCATTTCATCAGATCATCAGATTCCACAGACAGCTTTAAACAACTCTTAAAACTCACTTATATAAACAAGAATTTCATTACAACCAGGACAGTGTCATGTGTGTGTGTGTGCATATATTTCAGTAAGGAGGTGTGTTTACATCTGGATTGTGTCTGTGTACTGGTGTGTAGAGTGTTGGTTATGGGTTTGTCTAAAGCACAGGTGTCAAACATGTGGCCCGTGTAACATGTAACATGTTTTAAAAAGTGCAACATAAATAAAGTTTTACTTCCTTACTTTTTAACAGAGATGTATAAAGTACTGGAGTAGAGGAGTGCAGTACAAGTACAAGTACTATATCAAAAAACTGACTTGAGTAAA
>JAQQZY010000024.1:3020374-3034140 GCA_030068375.1 Ostorhinchus rueppellii | reverse complement strand
AATAACAACCCATTTTCCCGTTTTTTTGTTATTTGGTTCTGAATTGAAAAACAAAAGAACGAATGGTACACGGACCCAACTCCATTAAAATGCTAAGTTTTTATAATACATAACAGAAAACACCAAACCCCATAATTGTCACAGCAACCACAGCACCAAAGCCCACAACAAAGAAAAGTGAAATCCTTACTATTGGTCTGGACTAATAAAAGTCATAAAAAATAACATCTGAGATCAGGTTACTTTGGACCTCTAAAGCACATAACATGACAACATTTTAATGCCATTTTTGCACTGTTGCCAATCCATATTTGAGCCATAAACTGCTTCACTGAGCATAAAACACTACTTAAAGCTAAATTTGGCACCACAGACTCTTTTTCATAGGTCGAATGAATAGAGTTACTCTTCCTCTGACACTGCTCTGCTTTCGGTCTTACAGCATGCCAAATTTCGTCAGGAACGCATCGAACACACTATTTGAAAGATTTAAAAAATGTCATACATCACTGAAATAAGGAAGATATATGGAAAGATGTGCCTTCTGAAGTTTCAAAAAGTCAACCAGGACAGATGGAGGCTTGTAGAAAACAGTGCCATCAGCAATAAGAGAACATAACAGGTATAAGACTGTGATGTGGGTCTTTAAGAAGAAGAAAATGAGGCCAATATGTGGGGGACGGTCATTGGCAGATGTACTGTAAGATCATGGCTGACCCTGGAACGGCACACATGGACTTGGCATTCTCATTTGTCGCGCTTAGGAAGTGAAGTCAAGGAAAAAAAGAGGATGAAACAGGACCAGAACAACAAAAAGAGGGAAGAAGACAGATGAGGAAGGTGGTATAAAAGGGAGTGAAGAAGAAGAAGAAGAAGAAGAAGAAGAAGAAGAAGAAGAAGAAGAAGAAGAAGAAGAAGAAGACGAAGAAGAGGATTGAAAGCAGAAAAGGATGCTGGGTGGAGAGGTGGGGGGGGTGTGTGAAAAAATACTCAGTGTGAAGGACTCTTAAAAATAGTCACATATTCAGAAATCATGCCAATGTACATCTTGGGGAGGAGGGACAAACTGCATAGAAACGACCCTGTTCTGCTGGAAAGACTTAATGACAGCGAGATGGAGGGATGGTGGGAGGACTGGACAGTTGGGGCAAAGGGCTGTTCTGATCTATTCTTGTCCTGACCCCTCCATCCCCCATCTGTGAAACCAGACCTCGGGCATACCCTTCAGGGAAGGGGGGGTAGTCTGTAAGAGAAAGTGGTCATGTTGCATTTTAGCAACTGGGGGTCATAACGGACAAACTTGCGCACTCTGTCAGCATGAACATTTGATCCTGGGCTGCGTCACACATCTGTTTTCTCTTGTTCACATGGAACGTACACATAGCTCGCAGGCAACTCGAACTAAATCGCTAAAATATGTACAAACGCCGAGCACAAATAGATACGAAGCCTATGACAATCATCTACCCTCAGAGAAAACAGACAGCCCACCACCAGTTGTCATAAATTATTTCACTCGCTGTGAAAAAGTTTAAGCGTGGGCCTTGAGGATGAGTAATAGCTCGCTGCGCTGAGACAAGAGAAGCACAGATGCCTAAGATAAAGCAGATCATTACTCTCATCTTCAATCTTGATTTACTCAATCAACCCTATTACCACTGTCAGCAAAACAAAACCAAGTTATGTCAAATTCTCACCCTTCAGACATCCATCAACATAAAAATCAAACAGTTATTGTAATTTGTGTATTCTGCATGCACAGATTCTGCATATTCCTAGTGTGTCATCGCTCAGTTTCAGCTCCATATGTAGTAAAAATCCAACTCGGATTGAATTTACGTCAGCCCATTTGCAAAAGCAATCAACTTGAGCACCTGTAAAAAACACAATTACCCATAAAAGACGGTGCTCTATAAAGAGTGACCCTGAAAACAATCTCACATGGGCTGCCTACAGTGGTGCTTGCAGCCTTTACCAACACTTTCGCACACACATACACACACAAAATGCGCAGTGGATACTGATATTGGTTTGCGTAATCTTAGCCCTCTTCATCCCCTCTCCAATTTCACCTTACTTTGCACCAATATCTCATCCACTTCCTCCTTCTACACCACACAAAGAACAGACTGATCTCCTGCGCGTTTAGCATGACAAATACTAAATCTATAGGACATATGTGCTTTGCCTTGCACTTTCTTAAATATCCTAATATCGACAGCACCATTATGTTATGCTTTCCCATCATCAGTGTACACTCGTGACTGGAACATCTAGATACAAGGAGCCAAAATTAACTATCTAGTAAAGACATGGGTTATGAAAAAGAGTAAGAGAGAATTTTTGTAGGTGACTGACACAAGTGAGGTATTATGAAAACAGCAGCTTTACCATCAAAGCTTTACCAATGGCCCCCTCTTTTGGTAAGAAGTGTGAGTTGATGTCTAAACCACAGACACAGTCGAGAGGTATGCTGATTATGTCACTTGCTATTTGTAATTCCACATGCCATAATACTACTGAACTCAACATAATACCCTCCTCCCTCACACACCCATCCACCTACACTTACACAGGACTGTTCCAACATGCAATACAGTTATACAATATTCAGTACTGTAAAATGTTTTGTTTGTATCAGAGAACCATAGTTTTTTTCATACTCACACATAGTTTTTATATGCATATTTATTCTAAGTTCTATATTCTATCATTTTTTATATGCATATTAATTCGATCTAGTACTTATTGCTGCTGCCTGCATTGGAATTTCATTTTTGATGTAAAATCTGGAATGACAAACTCGTTGAAGTCTAAAGCTCCTTTTACACAGCACTTCTACCACAGTAATATTTCGTCTTTATTCCAGAACAATGTCTGTGTAAACAAAATAGTGGGATCATTTGGTCCCACATTTATCGTGGCTCTGTAATGCCTCTGGAGGTAGGACCAGAGCCATGATAAAGGTGGAATCATGATCCCGGAACGCTAAAAGAAACACCTCTCGTTCTGCAACCAAGGTGTTATTTTGATGACGTATGTTGTGTGCGACCCCCACACCAGAAGGATTTAAAAATGAGCGCGCAGTATGAGTGTGCAGTAAACAAACATATCAACATGACCAGAAAGATGTTAAACTGGGAAGATGCGGAGATCCATGAGCTGTTGTCACTTTGCATGGAGGACTCTATCCATGCTAACATTTGTGTAACGTTGAAAGACAGGCCGAGTTTAGCAACACCACTATGCTCACAAGTTATACGTCACACTATCACTGCGCTATGTCACCGCCAACAGGTCCACTGTGTAAAAGTCCAGCCTGTCTCACCTCTCATACTCTTTTGTCTTGGCTGTGTAAATTGGTCAACGGTGGAAAAAAGGTGGGATCACCAGTTCACCTTTTTTCTGGGATCTCTACATGAAAGTGACTTAAGTCTAAGGCTGAATCCCAATTCACCCCTTGGCCCTACCCCTTACCCCCTACTCCTCCATTTTGCACGTTCATGTGAAGGGGTAGTGTTGTCCCAATTCTCAATTAGACGGAGGGGAAGGGCTAAGGCAAAGGACTGTATGACCTTCGAAGTGGAGATTTTCCAGAACCACACTACAAACAAAGGGGTAGGAGGAGTTTCACATAATTCTCTTCAGATTATTGGCAAAACGGAAGTAAACACAGCCGAAACGTGCAGCAGTGATGACAGAAACACACAAATGTAAGTACTTTCCTTATAAACAACTTAATCATCGGATCAACCGTTTAATGCAGTTTCAATGTGTTTTGTGTCAGTCACCCCTTGCAATTCCGTTTCAAGGGGTAATGCCAAGGGCAAGGGCCAAGGGGTAGATTGGCCTAAGTCTAATTACTTTATATGATTATGTGAGTGTGTCTGTTTTCTTTGGGTGGTTGGTGAAAATGTCTCATAACATGCATGACATGGCTGGGCACCTGAAAGTCTGTGTTGCTTGGTGCTGACTCGGTTGGTGTTTTGGACTGAGCAGCAGAGATGCAGCATGGCAAACATGGTGAAGATCATCACAATGCTCTGGATCAGCAGGGTCAGCTCAAATTGCTTCCCTATCCTGCAAAACAACAGATAAGTTACAACACATTAAAAGCTATGATCAGGAGTTTATGTGGAAGGGAGACACCTGCCTGTCTTCTGAAGACAGCAATGAAAAAGAAAGTGTACATAAGCATTATAACAGTAAAATAAGAAAAAATACGTTTAATGAATATTGTCCTTTTTATCCTCACCAGAAGAAGATGCGCAGGATGTTAGCTACAAGCAGAATCAGACAGACTCTCGTGGAGAAGCCTTCGGTGTTACTGCTCTTTAGGATCTCCTGGTATTGTGGCACATAAGGCAAGGATCCCCCAAACACCATGAAGCAGGATGCCAGCCATGACAGCAGCATCCACGAGGCCTCCATGTCTTCCTCCTGCAGACCCACCTCTGTGTCCATCATGCAGAAGGCACTTAAAGAGAGTCCAGGAAGTCTGTCAAGGGCACCTGTGTAGGGTTATGAGACAGACGGCGGTCACTGCCAGGGTCTAAAATCAACACAATCGAAAATTACAAGTCATGTGCCTCGTGAAAGTGTGTTCTGGTCTACTTTTTTCCGTATTAAACCAGTCTCACTGTTGACCCAGGGCAACAGGACTAACTTGAGGATACTTTAACTATTAATTTTCAAATTTCTTAAAATACCTTAGCTTTTTTTCCAGAGGGTTTTATGGATAGGTAATATGACCAGAAATGGTATCACACTAATTATTTTTATGTCAGACTATATTCTAAGTAAAAGTTGAAGAGACTAGGCGGTGCTGGTTTATAGATGGAACATGACGAATAGAGGAATATTTGACAAATCCAATGCAGAACTAGACACCATGTCTGTAAACAATAAAATGTGTTAATGATGTTGGTCTGCTTCTAATGTTTTATATTCTTATTCTTTGTGGGTTAAACAGGTTAGACACTACACTGACAAATTGCTATTTTCTACAAAGGATAAGGCTTCTGCTATCTAATCATTGAAATTATATTATATAGTTAAGAAAAACCGTTAGATACTGAAGAAACTTTTGCTATTATAATTAAAACGGTATCTTTTTTAGACAAAATTTTAATGTATGAAATATATAGACAGTCAAAATACTTTACTATTACAAAGTTATAATACTGTTAGAAAAGTGTGATAATATTTTGAAAGTAAAGTTGGAAAATGGCCATTTCTTTTACCCTAACTTCTTCCATTAATTGCATTGTGATAAACCGGTGGGCCCTCAGCATGGTGGAGATGACAGGTAGGAAATTGAAGTCAAAGACCTGAAACTATCTCACAAAAAGGGAGGAGGAGAAATGTCTATGAAGGTTAAATAGCCAGCAGCTAGTGAAGGCAGATATGACAGACGAGTATTAGGGCCATGGCTGGGGCATCATGGATGGGAGGTGTCAGCGCGTGCTGCCACAGTGGGACATAAGCTGTGTGGAGATAACAAGTTCAAATGCAAGTGTGTTTGTCCCCCTGACTTCACTTCAACTACTACTAAAGTTTTTAACTGACTGTTAAAGTTCAACACAAATCATAAACAAGTGTTGGCAGGCCCAACAAACCCCGCCCCTCACACATATTGAAGTTTATTTTGGCATCGATCCAGTTGGTCATCATGTCAATGCATGTGTTGATGTCAGCATATCAAATGCCTCTATATGTGTGCCAAGTTTGAAGAAAATTGAGATAAAATGTATGTTTTTATAGACATTTGAAATTTCACCCACTATCAGTAAATGGGAGAAGAAAAAACATTTTAAAACCCACAGAGAATTTGAGCTTTGACCTACTTTTCCAAAAATGTAATCAGATCTGTTCTGGGTCACTGGTAATTTATAAATCCAATTTGGTGTGAATTCAACAAATAGTTTTGCTGCTAGAGTGTTAACAAACAAAGAAACAAACCAAACCAAAAAAAATACCCCAAGCCTCCCTTTTGTGGGGTAGGGTAATAAACCATCCTATCTGTATTACAACCCCAGCCAAGGTCATCTAGTATTTTAAGCACTGGTATATAACCAGATATTTACAGGGAATCTTGACAAGATAATGACACAAATTGCCAGAGACAGTGAGCATGTTTATATGCACACTAATATTCTGATCTTTATCAGATTACTTGAGTTATCAGATTATTCTAAGGATCATGTAAACAGCATAATCTGATATGCTTTATGTGATTATAAAATAAGATAAAATAAGAAGAGATAAGATAAGATAAGATAAGATAAGCACAAGCACATACATATACATGGTACAATGACATTGGAGATATTTTAGAAATAGAATTAACATACCCAGATTAATCCCTAGTACTCTGATGTCTTCCTGCATGTATACAGGTTAATCTGTCTGATTTATTTGGTTCTTTTACATCTGTGCCTGTGTAAATACAATTAAAATCACAGAAAACCAAAGGCATGTAGACAAACATGAGTAGAAGACAATAACAGGAAGTTTGAGTCTACCCTCACTATGTATAGATGTAAATCCAATAATGAACTGGACACTGGAGCGTCTAAACCAGGATTTTCAATTAGGCTATCACATTTCTTAAGTGCATGTCAGATCTGATTATTTACAATTATCTGATTACTCCCAGATATCACATTTTTAAAACAAGCTCGGTGATAGCTATTCCCTCCTTCTTCAGCCACTTACAGAATTCACTAGAAGACTGACTGTGATTTTCTTTTTACAGATCAACAGCTCCTTTCCTGTGGGCATGTCAAGTATGTTGCTATGTACACAAACCTGTGACCTACAAATTCTTAACAAACAGTGAGAAGTGCAGGAAGTTGGTGAGGTATGACTCTAGTTAGTTGTGCTATGCCACTTCAGAGATAGTATGGTATTTTCCTTGTCAAACCTTAGCAAGTCTCCAGCTCCTTGATTACCCATACTACTAAGCAATAATAAGTGTCAGCTGACATGTCACTCCATGGAGCTTAGGAACTAGTCAGCCAACAATGGGCTTGATACCTCAACAACAGGTTCTCTGTTGTGACTTTCCATTTCTTCAGAGTTTGATTGCTGATAATACTTCAACACTGCAATACACAAACCTGTAACATCACTGAAAGTCAGTGTGGGAGTCATCAAGATGAAGTACAGGATTCATTTAGCTACCTGGCCAATGTCTGTTATTTCACGTAAGTCAGCTTTAACCCATAAAGACCCAAACACACACCACTGACCAAAACCATCTACTGATATAAAATGCTTAAATACCTGTTGATCCACTAATCCTATCAATACACGTAAATAACTGGTGTAAAACGCAGTTTGTCATCTTTTTATGGCCATCAGATTTGGATGTTCAGAGGCTCCGTAGTGAATGTGTAAACAGTCACCTTCTATAGCACTGATTCACCAGGAAAACCAATGGAGTTTGGTCAATGACAGTGAATGGAGACATTTGATTTTATGTTTAGTCAATGATATTTTTGCTGAAAAAGTTACTTTTTCCTTTTTTTTTTCTTCTGATTTTAGATAATAACCTCTGAATGTACTCTGAGCTTTTATGAAAACTTACACGATCAGTGAATTAAATACGGGAAAATGAATGATTCACACTGAAAGAAATTTGAAGAAAGAGGACAAGATTACAATATATGGTAAGAAAGTTTAAATAGAGGGGGGAAAAAGCCATTTGGGAACTGCCATAAAAGTAGCACTGGGGCATAGGGACAACAACACTGGAGCCAAGATCTTAGTGCTTTGGGGGACAGTGCCTAAACAGATGTGTTTAGTGCAGGCAAAGTCAAGTCATTACTTCCAATGACACAGGAAGTCTGCAGAGCATAAAAAACTTAAGTAAAGTGAACACAGCCTGCAGAACTATCCTTGAGACTTTATTTTTTACAAGTATCCCAGGGTTAAACATTACTAGTGCATTATAATCCAAGGAAAGTCCAGCTGTTGTAATGTGCCTGTTGAGTCAACCATGACTGTAGAGCAAGTAGAAGCGTTACAATCATGTCACCACTATGGACTAAATGAATTGAGTTTGGCTACCTAACAGAACAGGCTCTGTTATGTAAGCAGAACATAGCTCCATGGGGTTGGGCCACGGCATACTCAAACTTCAACACATCAATTTTTGGCTACCGGGCTTCAGCAACTCCCGGTAATAAAAGGAAAGAAATCCTGCTATCACTACGTTATAGTCAATATTGAGAGTTTGTGTTGTAGAATTATCAACTGTAACATAAACGGTTTTCCTGTTTTGCTAATAACCGTTAATTTCAGTCTTAAATAAAGCGACTCGTTGGTGCCTTATGAGGGCTTTAAAACTACTTAGTTAAGACGCAACATCTTATAACTTCGCGCTTACCTGTCACTTTTCACTGTCTTTCTCCCTTTTTTCACTTTCTTCTTCACAAACAGCACACACACCAATGTTTCACATGTGTTCCTCAGCAGTTCCAACTTACAAATCCAAACTCGCTCTCAAGAGAACAGGAGGACTTGGCACGCGCACACAGGCATATATGTACACACACACACACACGCACACGCGCGCGCTCACATATACATCCACCGTGTTATTTATTTTGGCGAGGATTAAACTGAAATGTGCGAAAAATGCAAGACGATAATTCGGAACTAACATAGCATAGCCTGAGGAACAAAACGCTGCTCATGTGTGCCAAGCCAGGTTTTCCTCAGACCACACAAAAACCGCAGGGTACTGTAAATGTTACCTCTATAAAACTCGGTTACCCATATTTCATTGCGCCGCTACTGGGTTCTCGCGATATTTTCATTGTTGTCCAACAGCTGACTGTGCGGTGGGTGGTACGAGGGACTACTATCTATTTAGACCAGTTACGAAGCGGGCAGAAAAGCGATTGACAGATTTAATTCTATACTTCGTAAGCGTTGATAATCGTATACTCAAAACCATGGCTGAAACAGACCCCAAATCGGTGCAGGATCTTACTAATGTGGTGAGTCGTGATTGTGGTATGCTAATGTTAGCTCATTTAGCTAAGCTTGGAAGCGCTATACAGGAATGCTAGCGTGAGCGTTAGCATTTTAGCAAGCTACAGATAGATGTCATTTGGTCCATTTTTAATGGTTACAACGTCTATGTTTGTCTCTTATAAAATTTCTCCACTGGTTTAGTGTGTTTGAGCTGTATAGTATAGGCAGAACGGTGTGGTTTTAACTACCGTCGATACGTTATGTAATGGTCAGTGTAAGTCTTGTAAATGAGATCATTATAAGCAAGCCATAAATCCGCATAGCATTACAGTCATATGTATGAAGTAATGTTTAAGTGTAATGCAGCTACATAGACTTTTTTAGTTGTACCAATTACTTATTTTAAGGTAGCACTTCCATAGTATTTAATGTGTACTCTGCCTAATTGAACTTAATTTTCGTGCACATACCAGTCGACTTCACATTGTTATTCTGCATGTTAAGTAGTTAATGTTTCTGAGTGTTGTTATGGAGACCGGTACCCTCCCACGCAGTCATCCTCTACTCACCGCCTTTACAACACACTGTGGCGTTAAAACCTTGCTGTTATGGGCTGTTTAAGTTTTGTGTCTATTGTATATGAAGTAAATCGTGCATCTCATTTGGTTAAGCCTTAATGTTACACCATAGTAAATACAGTTTTTTCTGACCCTTGGAGCCGCTGTTATTAGTTACTGAAGATTGCAGGCTGGTATGTTTTTAATAAATTACAAATGTGTGCATGTTAGTGTATAATGTACCAGTGCACAGCTTTGGAGAAGTGCTATTGGCACATAAAAGTTTGGTTTTTCTGGTGGTTTCACTGTTTTACAGATGTGCTGGTGGATTCAATAGCATGCTCCCATGGTTACCATGCTCTTACATTGTCGTCAAGGAAACTAAAAACTTCTGTTACCATAGGTTGCAGGCATTGGTTTTACTGTTAGACTTGGCTCCACTGACAGTAGCTTTACATATTAAACTGACTCATCTAAAAGTCCAACTGGTACATGTTCTCGATGATAACTCTCTTCATTGAACCAGTCTGAGCAGATGATTCATTCCTCAGACTTCTGATTTGTCCTTTGGTTTCTGTGTTGTTGAATAGGTCCAGACACTGCTGCAACAGATGCAGGACAAGTTCCAGACCATGTCAGACCAGATCATCGGAAGGAATATCCAAACTCAGATTTAAAATGACACTAATGAGCAACGTTTATTCATTGAAGGCATTTTTTTTTTTTTAAATCTAATTGAAATATAAGAGTATATTGTGCGATATTTCTTGCCTTCTTGTTTCACCCCCTATGCATTTCCTTCTGTAGCCACAGTTTTGATAAATTGTCCGACCCAGATAATATTCACCTGCTCAGAGCTAACAGCAGATGCTCTCATATTTACTGTATGTGCCTTAACTGCTCCTCCACTTGATGAGATGAGCACACGTATTGATGATTTAGAGAAGAACATTGCAGATCTGATGACCCAGGCCGGTGTTGAAGAGATCGAGGGAACACCAGAAAAGGCTAAAGAGGGTCAAGGCTCATAATGAAGGTGAGAATGAAATCTGGAATTAAAAACAGAGGTCAACCCTCTGTGTGAAAGCTGTTTAAAACTAATGAACATCTGTGAGAGAATCATACCTATCTATTTTTCTTGTATTGTTTTATATACAGTATAGCAGGACCTCCCATATGTTAGTGTTTGAACCATTTTCATGTTGCTCATTTGAAGTTGGTCAAGGGGGTCATGGTGTACACGAGTTTCACTCATTGACTCAAAACCTGTTTACATGAGGTTTTTCCTTTTTCTCTTGTTTTTTGTAGTGGCTTTTCTAATGCACCATGAATGTCCTAATGTCTAATGAGATTAGTTGCTGAAGGCAGGGTGTTTTTGAGTTTCTAAGGCAGAAATAAATATACTTGTAAGTCTAAGGATCTGTTTCCAGCTATATTGCCTACATAATTTACATAATTACATAATTTTTATTAGCAAACCTTTCCGTTACAGCAGTCATTCAACCTGTAACCTGAAGGATTAGTTATTGTTTCATGTTAATTTTTATTCCTGCGTTCCATTTTAACACATCCTGGATTTTCTCATCTGTCCTACAGGTTCCTAAGTAACAAGATGTGAAGTCGGTCCTATATCCAGGAGGGGGAGGTTTCCATTCTGAAAATGACTTCTATTGATTTGGTGTGTTGTTGTGTGAAATGCTTTTTTTATATATTGAATATTGTGATAAATGGTTACAGTTATGTAATGACTTGAAAAGTTGAACGTTATTTGTAAGTTAGACTAGTGTGAATTACGCCCTTCTGAACCCTAAAAATGCTTGAGCGGGAACGCAGCTTACGGATTTTGTGCGTCAACCCGGAGGTTATTTTGCTGCCATCTTGTATCGTAACTAACTAAATCCAATGAGGTGAAGGGTGACGGGAAAGAAACCCCCAGCTGACACGTACAACTGGAAAACAAATGGGCCAGTAGAACCTCCATCCCTCCCAACATGAGGAAGTAGGCACGGTAAACATCTGAAGACTGCAGTGGTTTGGTTTTTTGTTTTTTTAAGAGCACCACTGTTACTAACAAGGTGTGGGATGCATTCCAGTTCTAACAGATTTTGTTCGATGAAACCTATTTAATACAATGCTGTTTGTCACCTATTAAATAAATATTTGGCCAGGTGCTGAGTAACTTCTTTTCTATAACTTGTATCTCTGAGGTGCTCAAAGTTAGGTATTTTTTCAAACTAGAGCTGTAATTTAGATGCAAATTTGTGGATCATCTGTGTTGCATGTTTTGTGCATTTGAATCCGAGTGGCTAAGCTGAAAAGTTAGACGTTTATTTTCTATAATAATCCAATGTCTTTAAGTAGATGAAAATGAGAATCCAAGTATGTAACAATAGACCTTATGCAACCTTGTGTTGGTATCTGAATTTTTGTTTTTTTTGGTACAGTGATCTTTTATAAGCATGCCACAGATTCAACAAATACTAACTTGATAAAACTGTCAAAGCTGCATAAACATGATGAATGCCGCTTATACCACCAGCTGTTTAAATGAAGTGTGAAAGACTTCAATGAAAACTGCTTCAACGTATTGAAACATCAACTGAAAAATAATTCAGTTTATTACAGACAAGTCCTATAAGAGGTGTGGACCACTCACAAAAAGTTGTTTATCACTCACATGTAGCATTTCCAAACAAATTTGTGAGTCTGAGTGGTTCTTGGATGAGACGTCTGCGTCATGTTGAGACAGATTGGTGACCAAGGTTTTATTTTTCAATGCAGAGTTGGAACCTTTATTCAAGTTAATGCAAACACAAAATGCACAAACAAATAACAGCGCAGTTGACTAAATAAAGTGCCAAAAAAAAGCTTCAACGCAAGTACATAGCTGTAAACAAAACAATGTTTAACAAGGGCAGACTTTCATCATGTCACACAGACTCATTCAAGTACATAGTCAGTAGTCTAGGACGTAGTAGGAATAGAATATTCAAGTACCATAGGAGAAGACTGGTTCTGTTGCATTATCGTATCATCTTTGACATTGGAGTTAGAACTCGAAGTCTGCTTCTGTCATGTCGATGGCCCAGGCGAACTTATCCCTTTGGGTTTTGTTGTAGATCTTTTCTATGGGTACCTCCATGTTCTTACACCTAAACGCATTAGGGGATGAGGATACACAAAAAAATATTGAGCAAATCCTCTGATCATTTGTGAATCTTCTAGCTGATATGTGACACCAGCAACAGTATACATTCTATAGGAACAAAGCTGGAGTAGAACACAAAGTGACTATCAGGAGCTATTATGTACCTTTAGAGCTAATATGTTAAAGAAGAGAAAATAACACTATAATTAAATAAGGAAAATGTTAACATTTACGCTATATAATTTAATAGAAACTGACTTTTAGTACACAGGTATTAACTCCAATCATTTCACTGATTCTATTTTTCTGTACCTTATATTATGCATGATGATACTGTCTGAGAGTTTCTTGTTTCAGTGTGTTTTCGAAGGCAGAGTAGAAAAAAACAAGTTCTCACAACATTTCTCATGTCTTATTATATAAAGCAACATGATTTGTGAACATTTTGCCTTGTGTTTGTTATTACCGTCTTGTGAGGGCGATAGTAGAAGCCCACATTGATGATGAAAAACAATTTCAAAAAGGTGACCATCAAGATACCTTTTTTTTTCTTCCTAGAAATGCAGCAGTGTCGTGGTACCTCACTTTGCTGTCTGGTCCAAGTATTTATACTTTGATAAAGGCCATTTGAAAAGGCAGTGTCCACATCAGACAGACTGTACCTGCGTGTTTTCATCAGGGTTATTGAGTCCGTGTTATTTTTAACTCACCAGGCCACACTGATGCGTGGGTCCAGATAGTTGAGCTTCGAGGTACCCAGTGCAATCTGTTTGTTCTCCTCTCTGTCAGTTGCCTGGACCTCCATCTTCAGGAGCTGCTCCTCACAGCGCTTCACTGCTGCCTTCTTCCGCTCCACCAGCCTGGAGAAAATACACAGCAGGGCAGTAGAGTTGGAGTGAGGCTCTTTTTTTTTTTTTTTTTTTTTTTTAAACTTAATCTCCGCCAAGGAGGTTACGTTTTTTCCAGGGTTTGTTTGTTAGCAACATAACTCAAAAAGTGATGGATGGATTTTGATGAAATTTTCAGGATATGTCCGCTCTGGGTCAAGGAAGAGATGATTACATTTTGGAGGCGAT
>JAQQZY010000024.1:3002581-3013409 GCA_030068375.1 Ostorhinchus rueppellii | reverse complement strand
AGAGGTGCGGAAATCCCAGTGCGATTTCACTTCACCTGAAACTGTAGAGTGTGTGTGTGTGTGTGTGTGTGTGTGTGTGTGTGTGTGTGTGTGTGTGTGTGTGGTGGAGCTCTAATGATGCACACTCAGGAGAGGAGGCTTCCACATAAGCCTGACAAAAAGCACTCATTCAGCTCTGATCACACACTCCAACCTCCTCATAATGTGTGTGTGTGTGTGTGTGTGTGTGTGTGTGTGTGTGTATAGGCTGAGACAATCAGCAAATATCACAGCAGAGCGTGTTGGCATTGAAGAGCAGCATCTCCATCCCCTTTTGAAATGTCATATGGCCCAATGAAATGTTTGCAAATCGAATGCTTACAGAGCTTAGAGCTTATGTTGCTCCAACTCAACACCCCAAAAAATGTTTTGTACACTCCCTACTTCCATTATTTCTGCAATTCTGTCTGGCATTTTGGGAAGGTGGCCGGAGGCAGTGAGATAACGACAGATAAACACGACGAGTAGCAGTACGATCCACTCTGAGCAAAGCTGTGGTGTGACTCTGGCGTATTCGAGCTTGTTTAGGTTGTCGAATCAAGACGGAGGGAAGAAAGTCCTCTCTACCTTTCCACAAGTGAACACGTTTAGACATTGCACACTTTTGCCGAATACTGGAATATTTTATCTTATTTTTTGGTAACTTTTAACATGTGCATAACAATCTGATTATGTGCTTTTATGTTGCTAAATACAGTAACTGTCAGAGGAGTGGAAGCTCAGACGTAGTGCTAAGAAGGACGTTCAGGGTTCCGACATGTGAAATTTCAAAATTCCATTCTTTTTCCAGACCCTAATTTCCACAAGTTTTGGTAAAAAAAAAAAAAAAAAAAGTTCCAACCAGCCAATCAGTCTTTATACTTTGGATTTATGAGCCAGACGACAGAGAAGTTCCGCCTACCCATTCTGAGTTCTGCTGGTGATTATGCCAAGCATGAAGAACAGCTCGCTCACTAACCGTGTGTGGACGTCACCTGTCTGTCAAAGCAGCAGGGAAACTGGACGACACCTGGGCGGGGCTTAACATGGGTTGGGGGAGGATAAGAGCAAAAGGCAGGGAATTCAACTTGTCTCTGCCCAAATGTTTTCTGGGACGTGCAGCTACTGTATGTACTCTCACAAATCATTTTAGCTGCGTTAGTAAGTGCCTCAAAAAAAACAGATTGATCCATTTCTTTTTTTTTTTTTAGATAGTTATAATTTTCTGTTTTAGAAAATACAACAGTGGTAATGGTCTTGGAAACCTGAATATTTTTCCATTTTCCATACTTTTCCAGATCTGGAAATATATAAAATCAAATCCCATGCTTGCGTTAGAACCCTGGACATTTATAAGCGTCAACTATTCCAAAACAAAGCTGCCTGACTGGCTGTGCACCGCCCATTATGGACAAGCATAGACAGGATGCACAAAGCTCTAGCTTGGCTACATGTGGAGAACAGGGTATTAAAGAAGCTCCTGCTTTATTTTTATAATTAGAATGTACGTATCAATATAAAGCTTAGAATTTGGCATTCAAACATAAATGATGTGGATAATAGACACTAGTCACTTCTCCACTGACCCTCAAATTGTTTAAATCCAACTTGTGCATAAAAATGTGCCTTATGGAAAAATGCCAATTTCACCAAAACACTCTTTTTTTGGATTAAAAGTTTTTTCACTGGCAAAAGTTTATTTTGGGGGGTGTAGTATAATTGGTTTATCATGCAAAACTGAAAAGGAAAGACGGTTTTCCACAACCAGTCACATGAATATAATTTTTTTAAAAAGGGGGGGGGATGTTGACAGACGTTAAAACAAGCGAAGAGTTTTAAAAGAAACATGGTGCGGTATGTGAGGACACACCTGGAAACGGAATCATTTTTTTATTTAAAATTCAGAGATAGAAGGTAATAAATAATAATAATAATAATAATAATAATAATAATAATAATAATAATAATAATAATAATAATAATAACAATAACAATAACAACAACAACAATAATGAACATATCTGTAAATCAACACAATATTTACATTCATTGCCATGTTTATGGAATGACTTCTCATGTCATCTTGCATTAATAAATAAACAAATCATCGCATTTGTGATTTAATGGAAAAACCGAAATGTCACGTCTGTTTTTTCAACATTTAGTGAACACCAGTACAGTTCTGCACAGATGTCCAATGGAAAAGACACTACTTTTCTCCTACCGGGGACCGGGCAAATGGTGACAGTTGTTCCTGCATCTAGAACAGGGGTGGGGGATCCTGGTCCTCGAGGGCCGGTATCCTGCATGTTTTAGATGTTTCCCTCTTCCAGCACACCTGACAGGCATTATCAGGCTTCTGCAGAGCTTGATGATAGGCTCATCATTTGAATCAGGGACATTTGAAGAGGGACCCATCTAAAACATGCAGGATACTGGCCCTCGAGGACCAGGATTGCCCACCCCTGATCTAGAACATGTGCAGAAAATGGAGGAGCAGCTTTATACAAGACTACTGCTGGACCAGGCCTTCTCCACTGCCACCACCCCTTATCTGGAACTCCGTCCCTGACCACCTCAGAGCTCCTCAGTCACTGGACTCCGTCAAAAAGTGGTTTAAAGCATTCCTGTTTAGACAAGCTTTTTATGGCCGACCATGATGCTTTGTTTTATTCGCTTAGTCTATTATTCCCAATACACTCTTGTATTTTTGTATTGGACTGTCTTCTGTCTAACACTTTGAGATTCTGCTGAATGAAAAGTGCTTTATTAATGCAATTTTTTATTATTATTATTATTATTATTATTATTACTATTACTACTACTACGTGGTGCTGTAAAAAACATCTGACAACATAAGAAGTTTTAAAATGATTCCAAGTAAGAATCTGTCAGCAGGGTGAGGAAAAACAAAGTAAGAATCTGTCCAAATTTGAAATACATTTATAAGTTACACTACATTTCTACAGGTTTTAATTGTTTTGTTTTTGTTTTATAAGGCACTGTTGCCTATTTTGCAAACTTCTCTTTTTATGTATGCATAAAGTGATATATTTGCTATTTTCAGTGATGGATTCCAGGAAGACTGTTACCTTGGTAGCAACAAATGGGAATCCCTTTTAAACAAATAGGCTGTACATACAGACCATAATGCTACTTTACTTCATGGTTGCTCACACTACTGCTTCATGCTGTCTAATTTTGCACTTATTAAGTAGTTATTTTATTATTTTACGTATTTCATGGGAGTTTTTACACTACCCTTACAAACTATCTTTTATATAGTTTAGATTTTATCCCATTATCTTCTCTCAAAAAGTCCTGGGTAACTATTTTATTCCATCATGTACCTTTGAATCCTTCCATTTTGGTGAGAATCGGTCAGAATCCTACATTTCCAGAAGCCGCTGTGTTGCTTCTGTGACTCATTTTGGAGACTGTACAATTGAGACTCTGAGCTGTGACCTCCTGATTCAGTCCTGGCCTTGTGTCCGATGGCGTCATCGTCTGAACTGGTCATTTCAGCTGCCCATCACACTGCATGTGGCATTTACTGACGCCACTAGGGGGAGCTCAAGGTGTACATCCATACCTGTATATGGTCTATGAGCCTGGTGCAGTAGTCTGACATTTAACTCACTCAAGTTTAATAAATAATATTAAATCAAGCTGCGCTGATATTGTGATTCAGTTTTTGTCATGGAAATTTAACATATTAAAGGTTTCTTTTCCGATTCACAGAGATCTAGAGTAAAAACGAGCACTTAAGTCTATGTTGTTCTGATCCATCAATTTAGATCCATTTGTTCATCAAGAGTTTTAGATAAAAAAAATAAAAAAGTAGCAACACCGGCAACAAATATTAACATTTTTGTTTGATTATCATTTCAAAGTGTATAAAAATCTAATTCAACTGAGTACAGCAGGGCATCATTTAACATTTCCAATAACAGCATTTATACAGATTCGCAGTTTAAACCTTTTCTAATCTAATGTCTGATTTAACTCTTTAGTTTTAGATTCAGATTCACTTTTTTGTCATTGCAACAAGTGCAACGGACAGGTAAAGTGCAGTTTTAGGTTTCTGCACGAATATTTTCCCCACTCAAAGCAGATGTAAAACGTGAAAAATAAACCTATTTATACACTTAAAGTTCCTTGTTGACGTGACTTGTAGTTTTATTTCATTTCTCCAACCTCTGCTGTTTACATGTTTATACTGTAGTTCTAGTCTACGATTATTATTATTATTATTATTATTATTATTATTTTTTTTTTATGTTCCTTGTGGCACCGTTGGCCTTCAAGTTTCGTCATTTCAGTTTTCTGTATGTGCGGCACATGACAAAACTGACAAATAAAGCTGATTTTTGACTATAAATTCAGTGGATGAGATTTACTCAGTTCATTAAGTCATTAGGTGGTATTTTACAGAATAGTCTAAATGATCAGAATCCAGTCCCAGCCGTACCCTGGAGCTTCAGCGGACATAATAACACCACACTCACAAGCCAAGCTCCCCGTCTTCTTGTTTTTCCATTTACCCAGTCCCAATTTTCTGCTTTCATCTTTTCACCGCTGTCTTCAATCTGTTCCTGAGAGCAGCTAAGGACAGACCCTAAGCATATAGCGCGCCTCCACTCTCTAAATGCTCGAGCCTTATAGTTTTCTCCCCATTTCCACCGCCTCACCTCCACCTTCCTGCCTGACTGCCTGTCACTTACACAGCTGGGCTCCTTCCTCCCGTTTCTACCACCTCCTACCTCTTTCCAGCCGTCGTCCACCTTCTCCTTTTTTTGCCTCGCCTTCACCTGGACCAGCTGTCACTTCCCTAACCCCTCCCTCCCTCCCTCCATTCACACTCTCACTCTCTCTCTCTCTCTCTCTCGGTGGCCTGGCCTTTCCGGGTGTCAATCAGGCCTGCCCACAGCAGCCATTACCATTCCACCTCCAACACACCCTGACATTTCCTGACACACTGGAGGGCAGAGAGCAGAGGCAGTGCGCTCGCCTCTTTCAATTGCTCCGTCTCTTCATCTCACCCTCTCACTCACTGTCCTGCCTCTCATCTTCCTCATTCTACCTGTCAATCTTTGTCTGCGGACACACGACGGCATCTATATTCCCCGCTTTCCGATTCTACATTTTGCACGGTTTCATTAAATCTCCCTCCTATGTGACCTCTGCTGCATACATTCCTATCAACAACCCTCGCTCTTCCCTGAATGTATTACAAGGGGAGGCATTTCTCCATGATCCGAGCACTTAACCCAAGGTCACGGAGTCGCGAACTGCCAGAGCAAACCGTAGCCTGGTCTCCACTCAGGAAAATAAATTAATACATTCTGAGTATGCTCCCAGGACAAGGATGGAATAGGTCCAAACATACATGTAATGTGGTCCGTCTTTTTTTTTTTTTTTTAAAGTCTTAAGTGCAGCCCACAGTGGACTAACTATGTGCACTCGCTGTGGCCTTGCCGCCTGCAGCTGGAAAAAAAAGAAGCTGAGAGGATTTTTATGTGTGGAAATTTCGTCTGCCCAGCATGTTCACTCTCAATTTTCACTTGTGCAGTTTCATATTTATCTGCCAAAGTCCATCCCTTCTCTCTTTTGAAACTCCCCCTTGCCTTTCAGTCTCCCGCTTCCAATATTCCTCCTTTCTCCTCACTTCACCCCTTTCATCTCACCACACCAATGGCTCATCCCCATTCAATCTCATCTCTTACACCTTGCAATTTAGTCCCTGCTTTTCCTTTACCGCAGCCTTGTGGACCCAGAAAACATTAAAAAAAAAAAAAAAAGGTAATTCTATTTTGCTTTCACAATCTCTTCTTCGCAGCTTCTTTATACACTACACACCTTGGGAGTTTTTCTCACACACTTTACACAAACTCCAAAACCACAGCTTACACAAAGTGAGAAATTAATAAAAGCATTTGTAAACAGCTTTCACTCACATTTTTTTTTAATCTGACCCTGGTTTCTACTGAACCAGCTGGCAATATTTTATGAAAGTGAGTGGGGAATTCATTTAGGGTGGAGACACTTACATTGAGGCGATCAAACAGATCATCTCCAGGTTCTTTGTTCTCCAGGAATAGTGTAAGATTCTTAAAAACCTGTGAAGATATGCATAAAGTTTTACTTTCAAATGTTGTTACAAGCACAGACACAGTAGGGGTGCAACGGTATACGTCGTACTGTTCGGTCCGCCTCTCATGGTTCGATACAAGCGTGTATTGTACTGCTCATTTGTCATTTTCGGACAACTCGCATATACAGTAGAGCTTTACAAGACAACTGATTTAAAGAATTCTACTGTCATTGGATGGAGCCGGACACGGACCACAGCCAGAGGATGCAGTGGAACCCTTCTACTTCCAACTACCCTTTTCATTAGTAACAACCTCCTCTGTCGTCAGTGTTTGTTATTATTGACTTTCTTCCTCTAAAAAAAACTTGACTCTTCTTCAGGGTAATCAGCCAATATGTGAATTAAGAGCGGCGCCCTCTGGTGGACTGATCGACAAATGCTCATTGCAACGTACAGGAGGTATGGAAGTATGAAGGCGGTGATGCATGGCTGTTCTGGGGCTCCAGCTGGCCTCTACGTCCGAACTATACCATTCTGTGAACTGTGACTCCTGAACCACAATACATACCGAACCGTGGATAACCTGTACCGTTGCATCCCTACAACACAGTATATACAATATAACAAAAACATATTCTCACCTGGGGTAAACTGGTGGAATATATTAACCCACTGATTCAAAACTCACAATAAATTCTTAGAGAAAAGGTGAGTAAGTGATGCCCCAAAAGTCAGATACGAAGCACATAACATGAGGGATGGGTGTGTGTGTGTGTGTGTGTGTGTGTGCCAATATGTCTCTCAACCCCTTCATTTGTCCATCTCAGAGCTGAGCGAGGGCAGAAAAATTGGCACAATTACATCTGACATTTCCAACAACTCTGTGGGTTTCACAGATGCTCCGTTCCCCAAATAAATCTGTTAAATATGCAAGACACCAATTAATAGCACCAGATGTGTTGCTTTATAAAAACACACCATCGTATTCACTGGCAGTTCCATGTGGCTTTTTACATTTTTTTCCTATTTGGTATTCCTGGCAAATGAACGGAAAATATTAAGAGTGCCCAGGCTTTTGGGATGAAAACGTAAAGCGCAGTGCAAATCTCAGAAGCAGAGACACCTAAGTGAGCTTGCCTAATTGCTTTAGTGATCTATTCGGGTGCTCGTCTGTGTATTCAGAATAGAAATAACCATTTTAAAATGAATAAAATACTCAGCAGGCCATGTTTACCAACACAATACGTTACATCTGCAGGTGTTCCGACATGCTGAGGCTATTGGATAAATGTATTCACTACTGGTGTTCAAATTCCACAATTAGTATGTAACCTTTTCTACTCGTAAACAATATAAATATGACAAACCGAGGGACACAGCGGTATCATGGACAGACAAGAAAGAAAAGTGACTTTCTGAGTGTATGCCCCTAAATCTAAAGTACAGTGAGAGGCAAAGTGGAAATCCAGTGCGTTTTCCAACACGGGCAGGAAATTAGTCCCAAACTATATCTGGATTAAATCTATAACCCCAAGTTATCAGCTCCACTCGCTCCTCCAGATGCTCCAGAGGTGGAATTTCCTCACTTCTATTCTTGTTCCATTTCATTCCAAGTGACATTTAGCTGCAATCTCGTTGATTTCCCTGGGAATTGTTGATGCTAAAATATGCGAGGGACTAATTAATTTGCGCTAATGTGTTGCTTTAGAATGCACTCATTTGAATAATTATATGTTCGGCCAAGAAACAAAACACTTTGGCTGTCAGGTGGTAACATTTCTTTCCCCATCTCTGGAGAAGAAGATAGCATGGGTTGGCACTGGAGGAGGGGTTGCCAATTTACATATGCACACACACACACATGCACACACACACAAATGTGACAGTTGTTTGACAGATTACAGGTAACTAAACAGAACAAAAAAAAGTTTCCAGACATCATTTGTCATTTCTTGTTTTATGACTTTCATTATGCCGTTGTGTATAATACTTGCTATCATTTACTGTACTGGATATGCCATCAGCTCTCAGGAGTTACTGCCATACTTAATTACTTTCCATTCTTCTCTAATAGCAGTGTTGGCACATAGTCCTATTGGCATTAGTGTAAACAGAGGAAGCACCTGACATTAGGAGTCTTTGCCAAAAGTGTTTGCGTACAGCCAATTACAATTAAAGACTGACATCAATTGTTTCATTTAAAGCCTCCTTAACATCTTAAAAGATGCTGACAATGGGTATGTAAAGAAGGAATGAATTTATGTCCCATAAATACCACACTTCAAAGTAGGCCATGATTTTACTGCACAGCCTTTTCCCCAGTATTTTGTCTGTTCAAACATCATATGCTGAGATTAAGGACGTCAATATAGATTTTTCAGTCGACAGTAGGGCTGCGTGATTTCGGCCAAAAATAAAATCTTGATTTTTTTTTTTCCTCTAAAAACTAAATTTTTGGTAAAACTACAAAAGACAGCTGGAAGTCTTTTCTACTGTGCACATGGGACCACATCTTCTGTGAGATGATACGCTATCTGTGATCTTTTTCCACCTGGCCTCTGTCTTGCTTTATGGGACACCTCGGGAGAACGAAGCCGCTAACGTCGTCTGCTTATGGGCTGGCGGTGGCGTTTCAGCTGGCATGTCGTTTTTGTGTGCAGAAAGCAATGCAGCGCACTGCACCTACTCTGGCGTCTGATGATGTTTGAGGTGCTGAAATAAGTTGGTTGTGCTGCTGTCTTTGACAGACACCGCCTTCAGGCAGAGTTTGCAGTGAGGAATGGTTTGGTCTTCATCGGAAACTTTGAAGCCGTACCAATTCCACACAACTGACTTGCTCTTACTATTTTTAGCCACAAACGTCTCACTCGCCTTAGGGAAATGCCATATTTGTACTGGTGTGTGGAGACCAAAAACTGTGGCAAACACTCTTACTGTTAGAAGGAGGAGCCTACAGTACCCTGGAGGTGCAGCCCGGAGATGAAATTCAATTTGATGAACACCCTTTTTTAAACATCATCCTAATTTTAAATAATCAAATTTCAATTTAAAATCTATTAATTGTGCAGCCCTCGTTGACAGATGTCATGTAAAGAATAATGATTAAGGATACTGTCCATTTTCTTACACAGCTTCATTATCACTATCCATATAGTTGTGATAATGTTTATCATGTAGTAACGTGGATGGTAGGGGTTTATATTTTGGTACTAGCAGCTGCAGTATATCAACTGTTTGTACTTGTATTTGGAGTAGTAGTGTTAACAGTCATGGGTATTTTGTACTTTTTATTGGTGGTTCTACCAGGAACAGTAAATCTAGTAAGACCTGTAGTTCAGCTTGCTGTGCATCCATGTTAGAATTTAATTTTTGTCTACACGATCATTTAAAATAGTTGCTATATGATGAGGCCTGGCAGACTAAACTTTCAGCGTGACATCAATTAACAGCTTAATTTTACGTAAGAACAAGCTTCGTGTTATCACAGCCTTTAAATCGTGGAGACGACACAAGATGCTGAACAAACGGACTCAGTGGTACAGCAGTTAATGTGTATGAGCAAGTAAATAAATAAAATGAGGCAAAAAGACAAGAGAACGCAGTGCTGCTGTTCAGAAAGACTCACAAATTGAAACACCACACAGCCCCAGGAGCCAAATCTACTGAAGACATTTCTCTGTTCCCTTTCTGCTTTGCACTGTTGATATGCATAAGTGACCTTCTCTGCAGAAACTTCTGCCAAAACCCAAAGGGCAAGACTAGATTATAATGAATTGTATTGGTTTAATTTTGCATTAAACAGCTCTTACATGGCTGACGTCATCTCTAGCTTAGACAGATTTGTAACCATATACAACCTTCTCTCTCTGTTTTGATTGTTCCTTTACCTTCTTGATGACAGGGACCTTGTTGTAGTAGCGAATGGAGTCTTTACCCAGGAAGTCGAATTCCACCACACACTCGCTGCCATCCAGTTGCTCATGAAGGGTGATGTGTTCTACACGTAGTGAGCAGCAACCCACCGTGTCGGCAGTTTCCCCCTCCTCCTTTTCATTACCAGCTCTCAGTGCCAGCTGTTTTGGGTCACAAGACACAAAAAGATTAAAAAAAAAAAAAAAAAAAAGAAAAGAACCAATGGCCCTGTAGCTCACCCAACTGTTCTATCAAGCATCGATAAAGTAAATGTGTGAGGTTGTCACGTTCTGTCTCTATGTTCGAGTCCTGTGGTGTTGATGGAGATTAATGCCCCAACAGAAGTGGGTGGTACTTTCACTGGAGAACTCAACTAACCAAAAGAAAGTCCACATACAACTTCTATTAGTGCTCAGTAGTAACTTTATTGATATCTGTAACCATTTCCATATTATATGCCATCTAAATACAGACCATACATAATAAGTAAAGGCAAATTTTTAATATTTCAGAAATTCATAAAAAATGCAAATGTCAACATTTTTTAAAAACTGAACAAAATATGTAGACATTGTTCAAAAGGAAGCTACATAAAAAAAATTAATTAATCTGACTAATAGTTTCAGAAGATTGTTGAAATCTAGACATTGGTGATCTTGAGTTTGACCATTCAAGGTCACTCAAGGTCAAAGGTCATGAACCCTAATTAAAGCCCATATATGAATCCCTATCAGTACTTAATAGTAACTATTGTGATATCTGTAGCCATTTCCATATTATAAAGCCATCAAAATATGGTCCATT
>JAQQZY010000024.1:2912809-2924772 GCA_030068375.1 Ostorhinchus rueppellii | reverse complement strand
AAGTACAAACACTACCTTAAAAAAATACAAACACTATCTTGGCGGAGGTCTGTGCTCTCCGAGTGCTTTTCTAGTTTGTTTTGTTTTTTGTTGTTTTTGGTTTTTTACAGTGACGTTATATCGATCTCTACAGGTGATATGTTAAAATGACAGCCTTAACATTTTGAAATTTCCTTGTCGCAAGAAAGAAAATGTTTATTTTTCCAATGTTACCTGTATTTAACCAAGTAAGTTACCTGAGAACTGATTCTTATTTTCAATAACGTCCTGGACATGCAGAGACAAACAACCAATCCCGATTAGTGCTGGTCTTTGGATGGAAAAGCAGATAGAATCGGAAACTGCCATACAAGTAGTACTGGGTCTTTATGGGTTATAAAAAAAAATCCTGTCATCGCAGACAGACGGGAAATGAATGAATAAAATTTGCTGGATGTCAAAGTAGTTCCAAAGTTTTAGAAAGGCTCTAAAGTTTTCCTGTCTTGATCATATGTTTAATAGACTATTTGAAGTTTATTAATAAAGTCATGCAGCTAATTTATTTTTCACTCAAAGCCCACAGGTGTGCCATTTATACTCCATCAAAAACCTCTAAACCTCCCAATAGTGCTACGGAAAACCATTTCTAATGAATCGCTTCTTGTGTCTTCAAAAGATTCCTCTATCTGATGAAATATATAACACATGCGCTAAGACTTTCTTTGACTTTCTTCTCTTCCAGACATACTGAGTAATGAGTCAATGGCTTTTCCTGTCAGCACCGTTTGTGTTTTACAGTCGCTGCATGCATTCCAGTGGCCCATTAAAGCTATAGACCTCCTCCACACTTTCAATCTGGGCTCGTGAGTCTGCGGGGTTACAGTATTCTTCGTCTTTTTCTTCTCCTCAGATCTGCTCGTAACCGTGCTCCCTCCGTGCCCCTCTACCTCCGCCCAGACATGCACAGCGGTTGCAGAGCTGCATATTGAAAGGATCCGCGGTCTCACTTCATGAAGCTGTGAGTCTCATTTAAATAGATGCAGCAGCTGGGCTGACAACACAAGCCTCGCCTCGCGGATCCATGCTCCTCTTGCAACAGCAGAGAGGGGAGCGGAAGCTGACAATGGTGTGACAAATTGCGTTTTCTTATTTTTCATTCCACTGATTTATTCCTTCCCTCTGCTGCACTGCCACCCATCACCACCTCACACTCCTCAGCCACTCCCCCATCCTGTTTCCCCATCTCATTCCGTCCTTTGGAGCGGAAGGCCTATAGCAGTGGTAATGAGGGAGGTTAATTGGCCTTCCTGTGTCGTCAGGAGGTTGGATTGTGACAATAGCAGTGGAACTGATGGGGGTGACAATTTTCTCTGGATGACCCACCTGCTTACCCTCTGCTGTTTTCAGATAATCTAAAATCTTTTCCCACTGAGGCTGGTCTTTACCCATGCTGCAGGGGCAGATAAAAAAGACACTTTCCACATGAAAACTTTCGCACACACACATACACACCTTTCATGCTACGCAATTACCCAGGGTCACGTTTGGATATTGTGCACTATCAGAAAGTTACGATTGAGACCAAAATAAAGCCCATGAAATGCTCACTATGATGAATTGCCTGTCTCTAATAATTTGCGAGTCTTTCCAAGATGATTTCCATAGCATATTGAAATGAATCAAAGTCACTGTGTGTGTGTGTGTGTGTGTGTGTGTGTGTGTGTGTGTGTGTGTGTTTCCATTCACATTTGTATTCCAGTGTGTGTCTTATCCTGGTTTTGATCATATTGGAGTTGTTTTTACATGGAATTTCAGAAAAATAATTCAGTCACTGGGAAACACTGTTGTGTCTCTGCAAACTTCAGGTGCTTTTATTTTGACACTTAGTTTTTATTTTGTCATACAGAACATAGCAAACAACAATTGGCAACAGATAATAGTCATAATCTAATAATAAGAATAAGAATAAGAATAAGAATAATAAGAATAATTTGGGTTACAGTGATGAAATAGCAATTAAATTACCTAATTAATACAATTTTTAGTTAGGTGTATTTTAGAAGTTCTGTTCAATATTATTGATTTATTTTCCGATCGGATACAGAGTAAAATTCCGGCTGGTATCAGCAATAGCGAAATGATAGTCATAGTTTATACAAATGCATTTAATGTCTGGAAAATCTAAAAAATAAATAAATAAATAAATAATAATTAAAAAAAAAAAAAATTAATAATAATAATAATAATAATAATAATAATAATAATAATAATAATAATAAACTCCTAAAGAATACAAGACATGAGAGTAATTCTTTTTTAAATTATTAACCCATAAAGACCCAGTGTTACTTTGTGGCAGTTCCAAAATTAATTTTTCTCTCAGTTTCACTTTTCTTAAATGATTTATCATCATTCTGTAAATTGGCTTGCAAGTCTAGTTTCAACCACCTCTACAGTCACGGAAAAAACGATTAGACCATCAAAAGTCATCAAAACAAGGGTTATGCAATCCAGTCCTAACTCCTGTGTGCATCATGTGACTAAAACAGACAGAACAGAAAACATGGAATGTGTAAAAGCACTGTTTTTATCAGTACAATGTCATAGATATTGATGTAAGAACTGAAGTGATTTTGTTTTTTAATCAAGAAAACATGGAAAATGGATAGATATCAGCTCTGAAATTAAGCTGTTGTTCTCATTATATTTGTCCAAACAAATGTACCTTTAGCTATACCAGGCATAAAAATGAACAAGAAACTGAAGAAAACAAGGGTGGTCTAATAATTTTTTCAGCAACTGCATATGTAAAGTGTCATGAGATAACTTTTGTTATGATTTGGCGCTATATCAATACAATTTGATTGATTTATTGTAATGTAACCCTCTGTTTTTTTGCATTTTTTCCTCAGTAAATTCAGGTATTTTCTGTTTAATTCACTGATCATATAGATGTTCATAAAAGCTTGGATTAAAGTTAAGAGTTCTCATATCAAAAACAGAAAACTGAAGGAAAAGTGACTTTTTCAGCAAATATATTAATACCTGAACATAGAAACAGGTGTGTCCATCCACGGTCATTGATCCAACTCCATGGCTTTTACTGGTGAATCAATGTTATTGTTATATTTGTCCAAACAAATGCACCTTCAGTTGTACCAGGCATTAAAATGAACAAGAAACTGAAGAAAATAAGGGTGGTCAAATAATCTGTCTGTCCGTTCGTCCATCTATCCGATGAAATGCTCAGTTACTGGTTATTAATCGCTGTGGTTCAGCTGTTTGTTTGTACGGACGTTAGCGCATGTATTCAGTGCATTTGTGGAATTAATGCAGAATTTTTTGACGTGAAATTGGGGCCTCACGATCCTTCTGACTTTTTGGGTTTTAAACAGGTGGTGTCAGAAAAGTTACAACATCCTTTTGGCTCTGTCAGACCTAGCTAGTGGAGCCAGCTCTATGATAATATTGCCCAAGTGTCAGTTTAATTGCAACTCAATTTTAATGAAGACATTTTTGTAATACCAGGTGATTTCATGTATAGAATGTGTCTGAACCACAAGAATGTCTTTATTTCTTGTGGCTCAAACAAGAAATGACATCCGTCCGTCTGTCCATCTATCCATCTGGGGTCAAAATGTAGGAATTTTGACTTTCTTCTTAAAAAAACAACTATTATTGATAATCAGATTAGCTGTGTGTGTACTTTCCTGCAGTTGCTTCATTCATGGGCTGAGCAGTTAAAGCATTCCGCCTCATGATATGATTATTTTAACTCATCGATCACGTCCAGCAGCAGTATTTTTTGTTATTCCCTGGAGTACATATACTCATCTCCTCTGTAGCGGCGGGGATTGGGGTGGTCAGTGTGATCCATTGCTCCTCATCTATCTCTTTCTTTCGCTTTCTCTGTACTTACCCATACTTTCATCAGCACAAACGCCTCCTTTCTCTCTATTTCCACTCGATCTCAGCCACTCCCTTCTTTCCCCATTCTAGTCCCTTCATCCATCTCAATGCTGCGGTCAGTTAGGCCACTCCAGGTGACCGATGAGCAGCGTCATTGATCACTATAAAGTCAGCCTTTTACACTTAATGAAATCCCTGTTCACTCGCTCCACACATGCAAAGTGTTCCTTATACACACACACACACACACACATATGGAGGTCCAGTGTTGGTGAGGATACGTTCAAATCAATAAAAGTAGCGAGAATGAGTAATGCAGATGGATAGATTCAGCCGAACATATTCACTCCCTGTACTTAGCACTTCTGCTTTTTCACCATCTGTTACTTTTCTTGACTTCTGCCCGTCTCCCAACGGATGTTTCTCCACACGATATTTATGAATGAAAGGAATGCGCCTTTGAATCCGAGAGAAACATTTCAACACGGCTTTACTAACAGGCGCAGCATCGACATTAATTTATGTCAACACCGATCACATGCACGACTCAAAGCGTTTCAGGAACAGAGAAAACAGGAAGGACAACTGGAAATGGAGCTCACAGCAAACTGTTGCTAAGAAGATTTGGTGCATGAGCAGCTGTTAAAGCCATGAGCGCTCCAAAGAATGATGGCAATGTAGAAATAAGCACAGAAATTAAATCGCCGTAGTATTTTTGTCATTTTGACCTGAAAATGAACAAAAAAAACATAAAGCTGTAGCTGCTAGCGGCCTGTTAAAAGAGAAGCACTGGGATGGAACAGAAACAGCAGGAGTTAGAGGATGAAAACAAACAAAATGGGAAGTTTGTGACACTGCTGGGCAGACGTTTTATTCTGTTAAACTGGAAGAATGAAAATCCTCCAACTCACCAGGCTCTGTTGAAAGACATTATTTGGAGAAAATTACATTTTCACTTAAAGGTAATGTTAAGTCATTTTATTCAGTTTGGAAGCCCTTTATAGGCTTTTTGCAAAATATTAAGGCAAATCTGGACATTAAATGTGCCTAGGTGTCAGTGCATATGTAAACATGTAAATGCTCTTTTATAGACTCTACATCAGGACTATTCAACTAGGATTTGGGATTTTCTTTAATATTAAATAAGTAGACAGAACCCCCCATCTCCTCTTTTCTTGTGTGTGTGTGTGTGTGTGTGTGTGTGTGTGTGTGTGTAGTGTTCTTGTTCGAACATCATATATAATGACTTTTTTATATCCTCTTTGTTCTAATTTCAATATAGAGTTTAAAAAAATGGCTTAGTGGTTAACCTTTCCATGCATGAGTTATGATTTTTATTATTGATTTTATTACTCAAAATTGTTCTAAAGTTGAAATGCATTTTGAATTTTTTTAATATGGTTTTATTAAGATGATATTTAACTTCCTGAGACCTAGGAAAGTGCAACTTTTGGTTTTTTAAACTTAAATAGTTGCCTAAATTGGAAAGATGCAATAGTTTGTTTCAGATGCATTTTTTGAAAGTTTTATGGGATGTCCTTAACAGTGGGGTAGTAAAGAGCAGCATTGGAGCTCCACAGGGCACCGTTTTGGCTCCATTCCTGTTCACATTCTATAGAGTAGATTTTAACCAAGAAAGAACCAAACAGCCAACCACGACCAAATCTAAACTGTTTCATTAATCCTGAATTGGGAATCTTATCAATCCATGTAAATATTTGGTGTAAAATACAGTTTGTCATGTTTTCATGGTCATCACATATGACTCATTTGGATGTTCAGAGGCCCTGTAGTTACCATGGAAACACAGTCATCTTCTACAACATTGATTCATCAGTAAAACCCATGGATTTTGATAAATACCAGCTGATGGAGACACTTGTTTTTTATGTTCAGTTAGTTATGCATTTTGCTGAAAAGGTCATTTTTTTCTTCAGATTTCTCAACTTTAATCTGAGCTTTTATGAACATCTACATAATCATTGAACCAAATAGAAAATACCTGATGTTCAAAAATAAACCCCACAAAATACAAAGGATAATGTAAATAAAGAGCAATAAATCACTTAAGAAAAGTTAAATCTAGAGATTTGGACCTCTGCCACTCACTTTTGTGCAGTGGGTGCATGATTTACTTTTTCTTTTTAAAGTTGGAAAACATTAAGTTTCGTGGACAAATTAATTTATTTTATCGACAACTGAATCCTTTTTCTACTGTCAACAAGAGTGTCATGTTGTCCCCTATGTCCTTTTGACGGAGAGATGTGTTACTGGTGTGCATTGTATTGGTTCTAAATCAACTAAAAGCATTGTAAAGAGGACTTGATAAGATTATTTCTCTTTTTTTTTTTTTTTTTCTGTTTTTTGGGGGGTTTACTAGGTTTGTAGGTGTGTTGTATAATTTGTTTGTTATTATTCTTATAATTTTTATATTGTGTCAGTGTGGTTCTTTACGTATAAGTGCATGTTTATGTCAATGTATAATTTAGAATAATTTTTTTTCAAAAGAAAAAAATATATACTGTATGTATGGTGGACAGTGAGGTGGTGCTGATGTAAATATGTTGATGCGTATACAAATAATAAGATAGGCTCTTTTTCCTATAGTGCTCATTCTACTAAACCACAGAAGCCGATGCAGTGGACAGCTCACCCCATTAAGATGCAGGACTGAGTGTTACAGAAGATCCTCCATCCCTGCTGCGATCAGATGCTAATACCTTAATCTGATGACTGATAGACTGCATTACTTGTTTAATTTTATTTTTATTTGACTTTGTATTATCATCTTGAGCTGATGGAATGAATGTCCCTATGGTGATAACTGTAGTCGATCTGTATCTCTATCTGTATTCACACTATAACACAGACCTTCAAGCTGGATGTCACCAGCCATGAAAAAAAAAAGGTAGAAGAAATCCCTGGTTGTGCACGTGGCAGACAGTGTGGAGGGGCCTTACACCCACTGTAGATATTAACGACTCATTTCAGGTAATTATGCACTAATGAAACCATAATTATGAAGATTATATTCCATTTCTGTAATTAGAGCCCCATGAATTGCACACAGTCAGCCTTTAAAACATGCCAAACACTTAACAGCACTCATCTTCTCTGGGAAGTCACCTGTCACCTTTGTAAATCAGTTTGGGCCTTGGAACAACAAGGGGCCACCCATCTGAGGATGTCAGGGAGTGGAAAGGGACAGAGGGTAATAAAAGTTCAAATAAATAACTCTGTCCAAGGCCTCTGAGGGCTTTGTAAAGTATCAATAATGACTTAGAATTCTCAGAGCAGCACTAAAGAAGCCAGGCTCTGTGGGATATGTTGGTATGTCCTAAAGTCCAAACCTGGCATTTTGTATGAAACGCAGGAAGGAAGTTTTGACTGATCTGAGAGACCAAGGACTTAGGACAAAGACAGGAATATGACCCATTTGAACATTCAGAGGTTCTGAAGTGAAAATGGAAACACTCTGATCTTCTGCAGCAATAGTCGGTTTTCCATTGGACATATGCGCAAAACTTTACAGCTATTTACTAAATGTTGAAAAAAAAAAGAAGTGCGTAATGTCGGATTTTTCCATTAGGGGTACCTCATGCCTCGAAACTGAGATTTTCCAGGACCACACTACGAACAAAAGCATAGGAGGAGTTTTACATAAGTCTGTTCGGATCATTGGCAAGGCGGAAATAAACACAGCCAAAACGTACAGCAGTGATGAAAGAAACACACAAATATAAGTACTTTGTTCCTAAACAACTTTAACATTTGATCGACTGTTTAATGCCGTTTCAGTGTGTTCTAGATCGCATTTCTGTTGTTTATAGTTGATAGACATAAAAAAAAACGGCCAAAGTCCATGGAACAGAGAGAGTTACAGCTGCTGACAGCATGGGGGTTATTTACAGACAAAGTTTTCGCATCTGTTTATAGCAGCATTGATGACCGCTAATGATGTAATAGGTTGAAAAGTGTTGTCCCATTTCATAGGAGAATGTTTCAACCCCTCTCTTTGCAGCTCTGTTTCAGGGGGTAGTGCCAAGGGCAAGGGCCAAGGGGTAGGGGTAAGGGTTAAGGGCTAAGGGGTGAATTAGGATTGGGCCTTTATCTCACTTGGAGTTAACTACATCCCACCTCAAAGTATCCAGATCTAAACTCCTATTTGCTTTGATACTGAAGAGGTATTTGGACTGTTGACAGTACAGAGTTCTCATATATGCAAACAAAATGGAAGAAGCAAAATGACCGATGAGCTAATTATACATTGTGAAGTCTTTTTTTCATTGTGAATTTGCACACTGTGCACCAACACTGTTGTGTTGACGTCACATTGTAGTTCACAGTGAGGTCTGGGTTCTTCGATCTGACCCCATTTTGCAACCTCACGATCCTTCTGACTTTTTGGGTTTTAAGAGGGAGGTCTCAGAAAAGTAACCTCAGGCTTGGACAGGTGTTCTAATGCATTTTACCGAGATGGACGTCAGAAACTTCCCATCTCCCAGCACTCTGGAATGCAGTATTAGTATGCCAAACTGCAAGAGTCAGCTCTTTCCGGATTTTGTGTGAACCCCAGACACACACATACACACACACAGGTCACTTGTTGATCTTGTAGGTGTTTTGTTAGTAAATAGTTTTGCAGTTTGAACCAGCCCGAACTGACTTTAATGTAAATAGGAACACAAAAGAAAAAAAATGTAAGTTTCATGAATATAGGCATCTCATGGACACTAAGAGAAACCGCCACAACCACTCCACCTGTAGTTGGCAGCTGTCCACTTGCATGTTAATTCAACAAATCTAAATTTCAGATTTTCAAGAAAAACTTGGCTCTAATTATGTGGGCATCAAAACTGCACTGGTGGAAGGTTTCAGAGACACGAGCAGAAGGCGTTCGCTTACATCGAGCATCTGTCTCCTGCTGAGTGTTAATATGCATCTCAGACAGTGGAGAGCGGCAACATGCTTGTTCAGATTTGTTCAGGCTGGGAAAAAACGCATTAGAGTTGGTTATTTGGGAAAAACCACACAGTATGATCCAACATTCATCAGTGAGTATCAGTTTACAATATTGCACGAGCTTATGTCTCCCTGAGTCAATAAAACTGGAGGCTTTTTAGCTGATTTCAAGCACGAGTGGTGTTTTGACAACAAACAAGGGAAAAGGATGTAGCAGTGCTGGGAGTAACTCATTACAAAAGTAATCCATTACAGTAACTGGTCACGTTTTGTTGTTACCCAGTTGTGTAAGGCATTACTAATCAATTTTCAGTAATATATTACTTGGTAAATGTTCAGTAGCACTTTTGTTACAACACACTTTTTACCCATAATTTAAAAAAAACAGCAAGACCACGAGACTGTAAGGAATCAAAAATGTGTCTGTAAAGTTCTATTTCCTGGTGGTGTTCAGCCAATGGGTGAAGACGGCATAAGACAGTCCATTGTCCACATGGACGTATGGTCATTACTAACCCTAACCTTGCTTTAAGAAGCTAGTTAGCATTAGCCTGTGATCAGCAATGACAAGGTAAGCTAACGTTTCTAAGACTAGCTGGAATGCTACATCGATTGCAGATTTATCTACAGACATCCTCGGTGCCACGCCCCCTGTTTAAACGTGTTAAATATTGAAAAAAAATGCAAGCGTTCTTGCTGGGATTCAAACATTATAGAATGTAGCATTACTGAGCTATCTGTGCACGTGTAAATTTATGTGTGCCTTCTGTGTCTTGGACATTTGCCATTTATGACCAGAGTCTGTAGCCCCTTTTCCACAGCACTTTTGTTCCTGGAATATTTCGTCTTTATTCTGGAACGACGTGTGTGTGCATGAAATAATGGGATCATTTGGTCCCACTTCTGTTACGGCTCTGTGACGCCTCTAGACGTAGTTGTCCAAGGATATAGGTCATTGTTGTTCTTCTTCTTCTCTTTGTTTTTACCGCCAGCTTTGTCACGTTGTAAATGACTTTGCAGAAGTTACACACCATGTTGCTATGATGACCAGGTACTCTACGTCGGTAGTATCCTGTAATCCAAACGGTCTCCAGGAATAGTACCTGGTACCTGAGTCGAGTTGAACCGGCTAAGACACTACTGTACTACTACATTTTCCACTACAAGGAACACAGGTCTGCTGTGTAAAAATCCACCCTATCTCACCTCTGTTACCAGAGGTGGAGAATCCCAGCTCCCAAGAGTAAAAGTCCTGCTATGTATTTGTTCCAACCATTCATTGAACCAGCCCATTTGGATGAACACAACTCCTCATCCAGGTAGATGAAGGGATCATTAGTGGACTCACCTGTGTTCAGTGAACAGGTAGAACCAATACATGGCAGGAGTTTTACTCTAAGAAGCTGGGATTGTCCACCTCTGTCTGTTACTCCTTTGACTTAACTCTGGAAATCGGATGATGGTGGAAAAAAAAGGGGGATCACTATCTCACCTTTCTTCTGAGATCTCTATAAAAGTGGCTTGTATGCAACCCAAAAGTAATACAGGACTTATGTAATGCATTACAGTTCTCAGACAGTAATATTGTAAGGTAAGGAATTACTTTTAAATAACAGTAACTAGTAATCTGTAATGGATTACTGTTTGGAAGTAACTTGCACAACACTGTTCAGGAGTGACCGACAGTAAAAAATGTCTGAAAACAAATATGGTTCCATAATGCAAAGGCCCTGGAACAGACAAACCACACACACCATGAATGAATGATTGCTCCAACTCCGCACACATCCCTTTGGTAGAAGACTGACAGATCCTGTCAGAGCGTTCTGAGGGTGTCTGAGTCATGTGGTGGCAGGTGGAGCCAGGTGGTTTGGGAAGCTGTGAGATGAGATGTAGAAAGAATGGAGAGAAAAGGTGATTTATGATTGGGAAGCGATGTGACGGGACGACAGAAACTGAGTGACTGGATGAAGGAAACGAAGCAGATAGTGTGAGGCTGCCGAAGACAAGCGGCGGTCTGAGGGATGAAGCTCTGACAAAGACGGAGGATTCTGCTCTGTCGTTCATTCATTTTAGTGCTGATTATTTTCTGGATAGAATGATTAAAAGTTTACTCCGTTAAGAAATGTCAGAGGACAATCTGTGAGGTGTCTATCCTCTTTCAGATTCAGCTTATGTCATCTCAGGAAGAATCATCCTTTGATGAATGGGGCAGAATATTAACCTGTGATGTAACTTGCATTATAACAACTGAACACAACAATCACCATCTGTTCACGCCACCTTTCATACGTTTAATCATGCTGTTTGTACATACATGTACTATTATTGGTGTCCTCTTCTGCAGACAAACAACTGTCCTAAGACTATCGTGGGCCAGATCATTCCCTTTCCAATAGTCTCTAAACATAACATTTAATATCATTTTAAAGTAATTCAACATTTGACTATAATTCAAGTTCTTTTTGAACAAACCTCCCAACAATAAGTATTGTTAAAACATAAACTCAAAATGCACTGTTCCAAAATACAATGCACAACAGAGTTTCAATACATTTATGGGCTGTAAGAAACTGAAAATGATCATTTGACCTCTATTAGGTGGTCATATTTGCAGAAATTAAACCTATTTCAACCAAAAATATCTTAACAGTGCCATGGTCCCGCTCTCATTTTCTTGAAATATCTACAGTAATATTTTCAGACCAAGGTAAAGCACTATTTGTCATCTTTCAGCTGCAGAGAGACCCTTTTCTCTCCCATACTGCTTAAAACTTGTGGCCGGCTTAATAATTTGGAACATCCATCTGAAGTCGTTCTTTCTTTATTTTTGGGGCTCACCTGGTAAAGTCATTATCACAGGTGTCTGAGATTGATGTCATGTGATCCAAAGAGCCCAGAGACACAAAATCATTCATGGGTTCGATTGAAAAACAAATAAATCTTTATACGTTTTTGACACTTAAATCTATGTTGTATAATAATTTGGAACACAAAGCAGAAGACAGGCTGTACATGAGTCAAACATGAGGGAGGGAAGTAGATAGATAGATAGATAGATAGATAGATAGATAGATAGATAGATAGATAGATAGATAGATAGATAGATAGAT
>JAQQZY010000024.1:2895840-2906993 GCA_030068375.1 Ostorhinchus rueppellii | reverse complement strand
TGGGCTTCGCTGCTGAAGCTACTGCCCCCGCGACCCGGATCCGGATAAGCGGAAGAAGACGAGTACGAGTACGAGTACGAGTATTTTATCAGGTATTTAGTGTCACTTTTATCTCCTTATATCGTGTGTCTTTTAGGTTCTTTTCTTTTTGCACCTTTTACATCATATTCATCTTATTCTTGTCTTGTTAATTTTGTCACATCTTATACCTAAGTTTTTGTCTCAATGTGACATCCATTGCTTCTTTGTTGCCTCTTTTACCTCGTTTTTGTCTTGTTAGATCATTTTCATGTAATTGTATTGTTTTTGTCTCGTGTGTTTTCGGTCATTCTCTTCTCTTTCCTCATTTTTGTCCAGTTGCATCTTTGACCTGATTTTTGTCTTTTTGTGGCTTTTACATAACTTTTACTTTGATAAATCTACAACATTTTCATCTGATATCTTTAAGTTTCTAATTTTTTGTCTTGTTTCACCCTCTACATTATGTTGCATCATTTTTAACTAGTTTTGTCTTTTTCTTATATATAACCTTTGCTTTTTTTTTTTGTATTTCACATGATTTTTACTTTATTCTTATTCTGTTAAATCTTGTTTAATAATTGCTGCATCTATTTTTTGTGGCCGTGGTGATTAGTAGCTCTGACCTGGAGCACTTGAGCAGCCTGATATGCACCAACTACACATCGTAATTAAGTGACTGTAACCTTATGCTACGACATGTTTACTTGTATATGTTGTTTTTGTTGAAATGAACATTTCTGCTTTGATATGGGATCTGTGACCTTTCCCTTATAGACAGATTAATACAGCAAAGTAAATATTGTTGTTTAGATGCAGTCTCTTGGTTTCTTTTCTTTGAATTTTAATGAGGTTAATCCCCTATCACCTCACACACACATAGACACACCAGTATTTGTGCAATGCCTTTTTTTTTTGCTCTCTCAATTTTCCAGATGAAATGGGCAGAGATGCATTAGAGAGTTTGCACGGCCTTGAAATAGAAGAGCAAAGGAACATTAATGGATCTATCAAGACTCGTGTTGTCCTCCGCCCGACCGTAGAAACATCACAAACAACCTTGTTGCTACTCGACCACAGAACAGCTTAACCAATCTAAGGCGAAGCAGAGCAGAGGAGAGTAAGAAGAGAGCAGCTGGGAGAGGGAAAACATGAAAGAAATGAGATGTATAAATAGAAAGCTGAGATTTTTTGGTACCAATGAAAAATATTTCCGTTCGACTTCACAGGTTGACCCAGAACAGTTTCACACACAGCTGAGCTCGAGAAAGTGGCCAAGAAGTTTGCTTCATTTCACATTTGCACAGACGTATTAACCCATAAAGACCCAAACATCCACCGTCGACCAAAACCATCTACTGATCTAAAATATTTAATAACCTTAGAGCCACTAATCCTATCAATACATGTAAATAACTGGTATACAATGCAGTTTGTCTTCTTTTCATGGTCATCGGATATGACCCAGTTGGATGTTCAGAGGCTCCGTAGTGAACGTGGAAACACAGTCATCTTCTACAACATTAGCAGTGAAGAACAATTATCGAACAAATACAGTGTTGCTCTGAGCTGCTCTAAAATGTCCCAGTAAACTCATGGACGCCACTAATGATAAGATTCGGCTCAGTTCTGTTCACAGAAGCAGACGTTGTGGCTACAGAAGCGGAGACATTGCATTCCAATAGATGCACGTCTCAAACAGCAGTCATGACACTGATGACATCCCAGTAACAAGACGTGGACTGACAGTTGGCAAGTCCCGTCAGCAGGTGAGGCCCAATCAGAAGACCGAGTCAGGCGACGTTGTGAGAAAATTCATTTGGGCCACTTGTACCCAAGGCCTCATTCTTTCGCAGGCATGTCGGAAGCAGTTTGACATTAAGGGGGACCGAATCTGATCTGCACGGGGTGGGCAGGTCCCAAAATTTGCTGACTGCCATATCAAGTCATTCCTAAAAAGGTGTTAACTCATTATTGGATTCTGAAACAATTCTTTAAATGATTAAAATTGGGAACAGTCTTCATTAAGCACTGACAGGCTTTCTTTCAGCATCAAAGAAATAAGTTGGACCTAGTTTTTAGATCAGCCTACTGACAAAGAGCAAATGTTCGTAGCTCAGGCAACAGAACAGCCTGGCCCCCAGTCAGATGTTCACGACTGAAAAGGATCTGATGTCAGAAAACTGATGATTTTACTTCTTATCACACCAGCTTGGAAGAATAAATGAAGGAATGTCTCGCTTCTTAAGGGGGGGCCGTCCATGATCAACCCAGCCAGTTTATGTGAAATGTAGGGTAATGAGTGGAGGTGGGGGTGGGTGCAAGTGGGATAGGGGTAAAGGGTGGGGAGGAGAGGCATTAGCTGTTGGCAAGGAAGTGTAGTTTCCAAGAAAAGGCTACTTTAAAAGTCTGGACTTTGGGTATTTTTTTTTTCCTTTTTTTTTCTGGGGGGGGGGGGGGGGGTTTCCTACGTGTATGTTCTTTCAGTCATTACTCAGAGCTCATGACCATAGCTGAGGGTCGGAACGTAGATCCATCAGTAAATTGAGAGCTTCGCCTTTCAACTTAGCTCCCTCTTCACCACAACGGACAGCTTTAGCGTCCGCATCACTGCAGATGCCCCGCCCTGATCCACCTGTCGACCTCGTACTGTATCCTACTAAAATCAATTCTAAAATGAAATCAATAAATGAAATTTATTTATCAACTAGAATCACACATCAGAAGCCAAACACTCTTCAATGGAAACACTTAAATGTAGCAATTACATAATTCATTCATTTATCAGACAGGGGTAGTAGTTTGTTTCCCTGCTTGACTAGTTTCAGATACTTCCTGTAGCCTTCGTCAGAAGCATCACATGATGTTACTGTGATGTGTCTTATAGGCCGCTCAGGTGGGTTGACCAGACAGCAGAGAGGGTTTATGCCCCTTGCCGTCTGACGTCACAATAACATCACGTGATGGTTCTGACGAAGGCTTCAGGAAGTAGCTGAATCTAGTCAAGCAGGTAAACAAACAACTACCCCTGTCTGATAAATGACTAATCTACAATATCTGCAAGTGGAAGACAGTATGAAACTTTACCAGCAATTATACTTTATTGAAATTCTAGAAATATGGCTTTTATTTTGCACAAAACCCAGCCATAGATTCATCAGTAAAACCCACGGAGTTTAATAAACAACAGTGGATGGAGACACTTGTTTTTATATTCACTTAATGATATTATATCTGCTGAAAAAGTCGCTTTTTTTGGAGTTTTCTCTGTTTCTGATATAATAACCCTCAACTTTAACCGAAGTTTTTATGAACGTCTACACAATCTGTGAATTAAATACAGGAAAATACCTGATATTTACTGAAAAAATGCAAAATAAAGGAGATAATATTATCATAAATGGTGATACTGTTTTAATCTTGTCAGTTCTTTTTGTGTCTTTACTGTCATTTTCATCCCCTTGCATTTTGTTGCATCTTGTGCCTTTTGGATCCTATTTTCTCCTGTCATCTTTATCACTTTTATTGTGTTGTGTCTTTTCTAGTCTTTTATTCTTTGCAGGCATTGTGGTACTTTTATTTCTTCTTTAATGTCATTTTCATATTGTTACATCACTTTTGTCTCATGTCTTCCAGGTCATTTTTGTCTTGTCGGATCTTTAATATCACTTTTTTAATCTTGTTACATCATGTTACAGCTTCGACCTGTTTTTGGTGGTTTAACCTTTTTTTTTTTTTGTACTTTTTATGGTTTTTCCCCTTGTTACATTGATATCATTTTTGGCTCTTTTTTTCATATTTTTTGACCAAATCCTCTGAGATCAACATTGAAAACACTCAGTCATCTTCTATTAAAAGTAGGATTCATATTAGTACTATATTTGCTACTCTTACAATGTGCGACCCAATAAAAAACGTTTGGTGACCCATTTTGCATCCTGACCCTAAGTGGTGTAAAGGCAGCTCTAGAACACTCATGCCCGGAAGCTAAAATGCAAATAATAGATAAAGCGGGACTAGAAAAAAAAAGTCAGAGAGAGACAAACAAGGAGATAAAAACAGAATATAGATATTAAAAACACAGGTAGCATTCCCCAAATTCGAACCAAACACATAAAACAACTGTTTGCGTCTCGTGCCTCTGCTTTCCTACAGTCACTGAAGGCATCATGTGTGGATGTTTTGACTCCTAACTCACCTTTTCCAACTCTCCTGCCTTTGTATTCCTCTGCCTCTCCTCCACTGTTTCACCTACTTTACATCACACACCTTTTCTCTTTGCACCTCACTCTCCATTTTAATTTATTTCCTCCCCTCGTTCCCAGCGAGCCTCTGTTGCTTTGCATTTGATTCTGTTTCCATTAGATGTAGATTGGGTAAATATTACTGACGAAACTCAAACGGCGCAGCCCGCTTTTAATTCGTACATGTCACTCATCAAGAAATCCCAAGTTCTCTGCATCTCTATCAGTGTGTCTTTCTTTGATATCGAAAACGCCGGTGGTGTGCCGCCAGCGGTTCTGCACCATGAAGCTATTTTTGCATTTTAATGACATAAACAGACGCATATATTTTATTTAGTAAAAATGTACTACCAGCTTCCCTTTAACACTCACTAGATTACAATAATTCCCAGTGTTATTAATTTTTCATTAGTCTGTCTTTTTAAGCTTTTACCACATATTAAATACGCCATTAAACTGCAGTGAAAATATAGTCATGTTAAGTTAATAGCAACAATTATAAACGCACAAATGTTTTCTTTAGTGCTTTTTCCATGGCTCATTTACCCACTCAGGATGCAGGAAATCAGACCGCAAGTCTACTTGAGATTAGCACTTGCACATAAAGGAGAACACACTGACAAATGGAAAATAAAGGGGTTTATTGAATGTCCAAGCAATACACATGTTGCTATACGTGCTTAATTGCATGGATTTTTCTGGAGAAATGGGTAAGAGCCTCTAGTGGATAATTACTGCAGTGATTTAATATGTTTAACCCTTTAAAAGTGGGGTCTGAGATGTTTTCACGGAACATTTTTTTTAACTGTATTGCTAAAAAGCTCCTTCACACCCCAACTGCAAAAAATTAATTAAATGTTCTGACACAAAAATGAAAAGTTTTATTCACCTGTGGGACGGACAGGACTGAAAAAACAACATCCAATCATTTTGAGCGCCCACTCGAAATGATTGAACAGTGATATGTCGATCAAAGTCAACTGCCATTTGTCCCCGCCCCCTTCCCCCTCCACGTGCACCCCTATTCGGGCATGAATCATGCATCCTTAGAAGCTTGGAACTCCTAGCAAGGAAACTGCGCCAGAGCTTGGATAGCTATATTAGCTAGCATACAAAGTGAAAATAGATAGACATTTAGAAAGGTGGCAACAACGGGTTGTAAACGCAAAACTGTGTTAGAGAAGGAAGGCTACTGCCGAGAAAAAGGCTTTAGAAGAGTGAAGGAGAGTGAACATCAGTGGCATATAAGCGGAAATTCTAAATTTCAACCTTAGTGTGTTATTTGAGGACATAAGATGATTGATGTTCTTGGTTGGTTGTAATCTGGAATGTAATTTCGTTGCTCTGAAATATGTGCAATGACAATAAAGTTCTATTCTATTACTTTTGTTACATTTTTCAAAAATGTGTTATTATTATTATTATTATTATTATTATTATTATTACTACTACTACATATTCTGGAACAGCCCGGCCATTTGCCCTTTTTGGCAAATGGCTATTGGAATAACACAAGTAATTGGGAAAATATTAGGGGTAGATATATAGTGCTCTTTTGTAACAATTTATCTCAGGAACATTGCTTCTTATTTTTCGGCACTAATAAAGATATTATTAACAGCTAGCAAAAAAGCGATAAGAAGATGGCTGCAATCCATACCTCCAACAGAGACTGACTGGATGAATATTGTAAAGACCACTGAAAACACAGAGAAACTGACCTTTCTACTTAATCAGAGGGGAGAGAAATCCACACAAAATTGGAAAAAATTGATAGTTTTTGCATCTTTCAATTGTTGTATGCAGTAGCGGTTTTAGGCACGGGCAGACCGGTCAGCCGCCTGGGGCAGCATCTCTTTTCTATAACCTATGGGGTGGCACCATGGGCGTCTGTCGCCGCACCCCCGACAGCCCCCCCCCCCCGCTCCGCAGGTCCGCCAGGGAGTTGGGGGCGCCAACAAGGGCTTTTGCCCAGGGAGTAAATCGCTCCAGGAACGCCAGTGGTTGTATGTAATGCACTGTATGAGCCTGACATGTATTTTCATCTTCACTGAATTATGTGATATATTCTATGTATAACCAGTTCTTGGTTTTGCTTGTACTGTATGTACATGACTATAAAAATGTTTAATAAAAATAAAGTATGAAAAAAAAAAGGCATCATGTAGAAAATCAGTGGTTCGGGAAGCCTGCGACATCATGGACTGTCCACTGCAGAGTCCAGACTTGAACCCCACTGAGAATGTTTTGGATGTGTAGGATAAAACTTTACACCTCAGTCCAACTCGCCATCATCAATACAAGAGCAGTAACAAAGAGAAATGCAACTTTTATATGGAACACTGCATAAGCTTAGCAAAATGACAGCACATCAACACAGGTCAAAATGCAAACTAAAAGTGGTCCAACACATCAGACTGACTGTTTTATAGTTTGGTATTATATGAACATAGGCTAAAAAGCAATTTATTATGAAGCTGTTCTATTTTTCACTTTATACATTTACAGGAAAATGTGTTGTTGTGACTTTCGGCACCCAGTTATAAAACAGGCTTTTGTATAATTAGCTGTAATTTAAGTCAGATCACACCATGCAGTCTTTGTCTTTCCTTCTTTTTTATAGAGAACATTAAATACAGCCCTATCACAGATCCAGCAGTATTATAGGTTTACATCGCACCGTCTTGATAAACTATGATAATTTGCTGTTAAAGCTCCAGTTGTATTCGCAGTCCCTGGTTGATGCTTTATCAGCATACAGCTCTGAATGCAAGTTGAACACGAGGATTTATTGGAGATACAGCATATTTTCATGAAATTAAATTCACTGAGCAAAGCCTTGAAGATTTCCCTTTCAGTTTTCTTTATTGTGGAAGCAGCAGATAACAGCACAGCTGAGGGAAAGAGCACATAGCTGTGTTTAAAAACCCACCGAAAGTTAATTTAAAAGATGACACCTTTTAGATTGTAACAACGAATGAATGGTATTATATTTTCCATTGCAAGATTACAGCACTTAATCTTGGACTAACAAATTTTTAAACATGACCAGAAGCACAGATGACTGATCCAACAAAAATGCACATATTAGATCCTATAAAACAAGCTCATCAGAAACTTTTAATTTCTCTTTAAGCCTCGAAAATTAATCATTGCTGACTGCAAACCTTTGCAAAACTGACTATTAATTCTCAAATAATTACTCAGTATTATTCTCTCAGTATTGTGGTTGAACTCGCACAAACACATACTCGTGTACACTGTGTGCCACTTTGTGTTTTTACTATGTGGGTCGTTCCATGAAACTGGGTTCAGTTTGGTGTCTGGCACTTTTCCAGCTTTTTAGACACAATAATAAAAGGAGAAAAAAATATAGACATATTTCCCCCCAGGATGTACCTAATAATGACCACAGATAAATCCAAGAAATTATACTCTTGCTATGAGCCATCGCAAAATTAATGAATTTTTAATAAAATATTGGGGCCAAAATTGGGACATGAAAAGCTGTAGTCCAAGATACACATAAGTATGCCTACGTATTTATCAGTCAGTATTGCGTATACTCACTTCTAAACCCCCTGTATCTGCAGCCAAATTGTCCATGTTTTCCTCTTGGATGGTGAAGCCATGACCCGCCCTCCTCTGCCTCTAATTGGCCAGTACTCACTGCCTTCACTGATTAGATTGGTTAACTTTAGGCATGAGGACTGATAAGCCAATCAGAGGCAGAGTAGGGCGGGTCATGTAGAGGAAAATATTACTAACTAGCGCCAACCACCCCTGGAACCTGATTGGACATCTCAGGTGCCAGCGCCACCCCAGTTGATTGACAGGTCACTGCACGTCTTGTTGAAAGATGCACGATTATTGGAAATGCGAACGAGGAAGGCGGAATAAATGTCTTTTAAGTGAGTGACACGTATCAACAGAACCTACTTTCATGGAATACATGATTCTGAGGTAAGTTTTAAGGTGGTTTCAGAACGAGTCACTGTTTTAAACTACTGGTCACATGACTGCACATTTAGAATAGATGTGTCACCAACAGTTCAACTATGTGAGTAGGGCTAATGTTATGAAAGGCTAACGTTATCCTATGTTTACCCCATGTTGAATACATTTATATTCATGTAGCTGCTTGTGTGACCAGTAAAACCTACAAACTGCTCCTGATCAAGTCATGATAATTTTATAACAGTGAACAAATACGACTGATGGATTTTTGGGTAAACTAAATTAAGTAGTCTAATATGTCACCGTTTCTAAAACAGCATGTTTTGTCTGGACTTCTTAAAAAAAATAAATAAATTGAGAGTATACCCACTTCTCCAGGGACCACTACTCCACTGGGTGTCAGTGTATTTGATCTTGAAAACATGGCTTGATTGTCTTATATACCGCTATAAATAAAGATACTATGTTAACGATCTTAGCCGATTCTCTAATCCAGATGTGGGTTTTTCAATAATTGGCAGTCTCATTCCAGGTTTTATGCATAACCCATCATGTCCACTTGCATTGCATGCAGAACCTGCCCTTTTTTTTCTAACCAATGTGTTTATTGATTTTGTTTTAAAATAGGACATAATAACAATTTACGAACGTGGTGGTTCAAAGGTTAGATTAAGCAAGAGTCTGAATACACAAGAGTTCATTCACAAAGTAGAAAATGAAGTCCATGTAGGGAAAATAGATACGTGGATATGCAGAGGGTGGAGCTATTTCTCTCCAGGTCCATTCATTAGTTGTGATAAATCATTACTCTCAAGATATTGTGTAAAGCATCCCCACACTTTATGAAACAAGTGCTGTTTACCTTTAAGCATAAAAAAATCATTCTTTCCAGAGGGAGACAGAGATAGTTGTCTGAACCACTGCATAACACCCGGTTTATCCATCTTTTCCATGTCAAAGCATTCATTCTTTTTACCAGTAGAGGCCACATATTAAGAAAGAGGAACCTGCCCATTGAAACATAGAAATCATGAATGATTTTGCAACAGCTGCCTTTTTTTTTTTTTCTTTTTTTAAATACTCTACCTTCCTTATTTACTTCGACTCCCAAAATGTACCTGGCTCTAGCGGGTCGTCCAATAACTGAAGGGTTGGTGGTTTGAATCCCGCTTTGTCCTAGTCAGTCCATTGTGTCCTTGGGCAAGACACTCCACCCTCCTTGCCTCCAGTGTCACTCACACTGGTGCATGAATGTGTGTGAATGTTCAGTGATGGTCGGAGGGGCCATAGGCTGCCCCAGGGCAGCTGTGAACACATATGTAGTTTACCACCACCAGAGGGGGAATGTGTGTGCGGATGAATAATGGGACGATAATGTAAAGCGCTTTGGGTGCCGAGAAAAGCCTTGTAGAAATACAGTCTATTATTATTATTATCATTATTATTAAAAAGATATTTGAAAAAACAGTAGTGCGTAATTTTCGTGTCCTTTTAACAGTGTTACATGCAGATTTTTGTATGCTTGCAATAAATAAAAATGTGTTATATCTGAAAAATAGTTTCTCTTTTATCTCAGTAAATACTTATTTGTAAAACAGACCCAAAGTGCTTCCAAACTTGCTTCATAACACTAGTCTATGTCTAGTTTGGATTTTTAGCCCCTCTGTCCTGTTTTTAGGGACCGGTTTCATAGACGCATCCATATTCAGTTGTATTTCATAAAAACGGTGCCTTACGGGAATTTCTGTTGACATCCCTCTCTTCAGTCATCTTAATAGGCTATATTCATCCACATACAACAGAATGGAACACGACACGGCATAGGTCTTCTTATTGTATTAACTTCTCTCTTCTTTTCAATCCACATTCCTCTAATACTTTTCAAATGCATCTTTTCTGTTTCCTGTTTTTTTCCTGTTTTGTCCCATTTTTCTTTGCTTCTGAAGGAACACAATAACAGCATTTGCTCTTAAAGCAGGACCAGGAGAGAATTATGACTCTGAAAAGACACTGCGACACAGGCCATTAACTTTAAAATAGAACCTTTAACCTTCAAAACACCTCAAAACAGTAACCAGCAACCACAAACATCTACTGATCTAAAATGTTTACTAACTTCTAAAACCACTGATCCTATCAATACAGGTAAATAATTCAGGTAAAATGCAGTTTCTCAGCTTTTCATCATCATATGTGACCCATTTGGATGTTCAGAAGCTCATCTTCTGCAACACTAATTCAACACCTATCGCTGAAAAACTCCATCTTTTTTTCAGTTTCTAATGCTCTGGTACATTAACCTTTGAATTTACTACTATTTACTGCACAATCCGTGAATTAAATATAACATACCTGATTTTTATTGATACATGTTGGATAATATAATAAATTTTTTTTTTTTTTTTAAAAAAAGGATAATTATAAAAATCACATAGAAAAGGTTAAATGTGGAGAAAACTTCCCACAAAATAGTTCAAGGAAGTGAAAACATGATTTATAAGCATTTCCGTAACAAAGTTTGATGCAAATAAACCATGGAGCATAGCGATGATTGAAGTTACAGCGGTAATTTATTTAGCAGTGAAGGAGAAGTAGAGGTTTCTGTTGATGTTTACATCTATAGCGCCTGTGATTTTATGTCATACATTCATGATGAAGCTGAGGAATAATCATTAGTCCAAACAATCTGTTGTCGGCGTCGAACAGCCATGTTTTAGATTCTTATGGGAACATCTGGGATACGGAGGATGCTTCGGCTGATGGGATACATTTGTTAAATATTTACTACATCAGATTATTTCAGAGAGCATTAGAACTTTCAGCATTGGGTGTTTTGAAATCATAGCAGTTCCAGAAATAGAAAATCTATCTATCTATCTATCTATCTATCTATCTATCTATCTATCTATCTATCTATCTATCTATCTATCTATC
>JAQQZY010000024.1:2858812-2878245 GCA_030068375.1 Ostorhinchus rueppellii | reverse complement strand
ATACATAATTAATTCGCAAAACATCTGGCATGAAGCATAAACATAATTAACAGAGGATCAACTTACAGCGTAGGACTTGTCACTTGCCATTGGAGTCTCCTTGCAGCAGCCTCGACGTTTGGCAAACTATCTGGTAACTTCTGGTCTGGGGGGAGGGAATGCACCGCTCTACAGTAATTTGAATGTTATTGCAGTCCCAGTTTTGGCCATAAAGTGCATACTGCACCTTTAACTTTATGTACTTTTATACTTGTGTTCCTACTTTTTTGGTTGAGATTGTACCATTTGTGCAGTAGAAAACTTCATTTGAATAAATGTATGAATGAATTTGCAGTAATTTATGTTTTACTGACAGAAATGTTTTCAAAACATGAAAATCACAAAGACAAGTTTCACTAGAATCATTCCAGCACTGACCGGTTAGAGAAATCATATCAAGTTTTTTATAAGGGATATTAGCTATACTTACTCCCACTCCTTTTCGAAAATGCAAATGAAGCCATACTTTGTTTTAATGTATATACATTTTTCATGTTTTCTTGCCATCTGTTTTATTTCTAAGGACTAAAGTAGGATTACTTTGAGATTTAGGATTACTAGTGGGAGCAATGACATCACTTGTAGATACATTGATTTTATTTATTGGTTTTATTTTCTATTGATTGTATTTATTTAATACCTACTTTTAATCTCATTTGGTTATTTTCAGTTATTTATTTATTCTCATCACCACCCCCCCCCCCCCGGCAGCATATACTGTCAGGATAGAGGGATGCTACCTAAAAAATGATTAAAGAGGGTGTAAATATCGCTGCTGTGTTGTTGTTGTCATGCTAATTTAGAGTTTACACCACATTAATAGGTGTAAACCGTGAACTTGTGAATCTGGATAACTTCACAGCATCAAATCACCTTAAATGTGACACCTCAAAATAAATTAGATACTCCCTATCTTTTCATTGTCACATTTTCTTGCCACACTAATGTGATAATTATACTTTAGAAGAGTTCTTTTTTGTTGTTCTTGTTTCTGTTTCTACTTATTTGTGGGGGTTTTTCTCTCTACAAATGGACCTGTTTGCAGATGACATCCAAATCTACTGCTCCTTCAAGACCTCTGAGCCCCACAAACTGAGATCCCTAAATAACTGTTTATCAGAGGTCAAGCAGTTGTTGCAACAGCCTTTTCAACAAGAAGGAGCTGGCTCATTTGCAATTTGTCCAAAATTCTGCTGCAAGGCTCTTGACCTGCTGTAACACGAGAGCTCACATCACTCCTACTCTTAAATCCCTCCACTGGCTCCCTGTCCGGTGTCGCTTTCATTTCAGAATTCTTGTGCTCACGTTCCGAGCTCTACATGGCCTGGCCCCTGCACATATTACTGCCCTGATTCAGGACTATAGTTCAGCTCGCAGCCTGAGGTCCTCAGGGCAGCACCTGCTGATGGTCCCTGCACTTGTTTTAGCACACGGGGTGACAAATCTTTTAATGCTCTGGCACGGCATCTTTGGAATGACCTCCCCCTACACCTACGGTCCATGGTCTCTGTTGAGACTTTAAAAATCACCTTAAGACACTAGTGTCGACCCACAGATTTTAAATCAAACTGACCCAGGACTGTTACAAACTGACTGCACTTGATGTATTCATCACATTGTAATCGTATTCTAAATTTTCTTGTAAAACTGTATTTTATTCTGCATTTTCAACTGCTTTTTAACTGTATCTTGCATTCTAACACACTTTATGACCCCTGTCTGTGAAAGATGCTCTATAGATAAAACCAACTAACTTACTTACCTATGTGTGCACACATTTCTGTTAGCAGCATTTTAGGGGAAAAGCACATCTAAATGTAGTCTAGTTTTTTAACCCTAGAGCACTATTGCCAGCTGATTTTCACACAAGCAAATGTATTTGGATGATTTTCAATATGCTGCATTTGTCTGAGTGTCAAGGAATCTGTGCCTTCACCAGGGAAGTGTCACATGTCTCAGGAATGGGTGGACCAAAGACCAAGTTTACAGTATCATTTTTAATTTTTTCTTAGGAATTTTTTGTTCTTGAATTCCTAATGTTTCAGTCATTTTGGAGCATTTGTTTAGGGCCCTCCCGTGACTTTTTTTTTCTTTTCATTTTGTCAGACATGCCACAGTTGAAAATAAAAGAAAAGCACTCTAATTTGTAACATGTTGTCATATTTTGATCTATTTTTATGACAAGTACTTTTTGTTGGGTATATTATTTTGGGTAAAAATCACCCGGCGATAGTGGTGGTGTTACTTTTTATAGCAAAAGCGTTCTAGGGTTAAGAGGACTTTTTGTTTTTAAATCTTAAAAAAAAATATGAATACCAAACAGTAACATACAGCATTCCTCACATTATAGAAAATGTAACTGCATGATAGGTCAGTACCACAAATCATGGATGTGAATAGTTTTGTTGCTCCATCTCAAATCATAAAAGTCATCATATTAAAAAAAATGGGCTCACAGCAAGAGCAGCCCATTAAACAATTAGGCACAAATTAATGAACAAATAAACAACATGAATCATCAATCAATAAATCCATTAAGTGGACCAGTCTCATGGGAACCCCACGACGCTGTTAGAAAACCAGATGACTCCTTCAAAAGCAAAAGACAATCACTAACAAAGCTAATTGCTTTTCAGTTGACATCTAAATTTAATATAAGGATTGGAAATCAATTTGAGGGATGGCCTCTTCACGGCTAAATTGCAATTTTTTACTCCTCTATTTGTAAGAGTCAAACAATACTCATCATGACGCTCGAGCAGAAGATAATTTAAATGTTTTAGTCAAACTCAGGATAATACTCACGATAATATAATGTTAGTTCTGCCCTTCCACAACAGCTTAGTCTTAAAGGTCAGTCCATCATCGTCTCTTGTACTTCGGATTTCTAGGCAGAGAAAGTTGTCATCCGTCTGATTATAATCCCTCTGTGTAAACAATTTTCCCTTCCCTTCTTTTCCTTCGCATCTTTTGATCTTAGAGACAACAGCGTTCAGCCTTTGAACATCCAGGTGAATGTGTTTGTTTTATCCATCTTGCATCCCTTCAGATCTTCTGAAGGTTCATCTTAAGCTTTTTTTTCCCACAGAATTTCAGGTACAGATGTGCACAAATCCCAGTTGTTTACTCCTGCTGGTGCACCTGGAAGCTTCTAATTTGTATGCTGAACAGGAACATTTCAATAAACTTTCAATATGTATGATGTGCATGTGCTTGTGTAGTGGTTCTTGAAGTAAGCTAACTCTATTTCACAGCTAACAACTGTCTTGGTTGGCTACAGCTATGATAAGAGCCTGCCCACTGATGCATGTGCAGAGGTCTGACATTGTGCTTTTCTGCAAAAGTATCTGCCTGATTGCGAGTTTTTCAGTGCTGCTCCTACTAGCTTATTTTTGCTTAGAAAAAGCTTAAACCCATCAAGACCCAAACATCCACCTATGACCAAAACCATCTATTGATATAAACTGTTTAATATCCACGAATTCTTCCAATATTAATCAGTAAATAATTGGTGTAAAGTGCAATTCATCTTCTTTTCATGGTCATAAGATATGACCCATTTCTCTGCTGAATATCATCTACTGTGGCCGTAGTTTAAAGCCCATGAAAACAATAGTTCATCCAACAATTTGTACGAGTACTTGGTAATAGTAGTAAAAGTTGTACGAGTAGTTTCTCACCTGCCAATAGCCTATGAGCTATTATGAAGGAGCTGTCTTCGTTGTCGTCATTGCTGTCGTCTTCACTGTCATCACTGTTGTCGTCATGGTTGTCTTTGTTGTCGTCTTCATCATTTTCATTGTTGCCTTCATTGTTATCTACCTTGTTGTCTTTGTTGACATCTTGGTTGCCGTCTTGGTTGTCATCTTCATTGTCATCTACTTTGTTGTCCTCATTTTCATCTTGGTTGTTGTCTTTGTTGTCGTCTTCATTGTCATCTACCTTGTCTTCATTTTCATCTTTGTTGTCGTCTTCATTGTCATCTACCTTGTCTTAATTTTCGTCTTGGTTGTTGTCTTGATTGTCATCTTTATTGCTGTTTTTGTTGTCGGCTTCACTGTTGTCTTTGTTGTCCTCTTGTTGTCTTCGTTGCCATCTTTGTTGTCGTCCTCGTTAGCAACTTCTTCAAACATCTCTGACATTACTACTGGTTGGATTAATTTCAAATCGTATATGTAGGATCCTCAGGACAATACATCCAAAATTTGTTCAGTTTTGAGAAACTGATTGAATTTCTAAAAATTATTATTATTATTATTTTTTTTAACTTACAGGCCACATTTTGATGGCTTTTAACATGGAAATAGAGATATCATTACAGTTACTATTGAGCACTGATAGGAAGTCATATATGGACTTTCATTTAATTTGCCCACTTCTCCACCACTGAAAGTACCATCCACATCTTTTGGGAGATTAACCTGCTGCATCAAGACCCCAGGACTCTAACATAGGGACAGAACCTGACAACATCGCAAATTCAACTTGTCATTGATTCTTGGTAGAACATGCCAGTGAGATAATGGAAAACATTACTCCTTTTTTTTACATTGTAGTTTGGATATTTTCTAAAATGAAGGTTGTCCTATTTAGAAGAACATCTGTGTCAGGGTTTACATGGCATCAGTTCATATAAGGGTCTTTTTTATCTCCTGTTTCGGGGTAGGGTCCATCACAGTGCAGGGGAAACTAATAATCATGCAGTACATGTCTCTGGAACGCCGCACCAGAAACCACCATGTTCAAAGACCTTTTACTAAATAGCCAAACAACATTTACAACATTTTAAGGCAAAAAAGTTGCACAAAGAAATGGACCATCATTGAAGTTCAGGCTTCACTGAGCTGATACACGAATGAGTATATACAAAGGGATTTAGACGCCTTCAAGAAAAATATTAAAATCTGCCTTTCCTTACAATTTGCTAAGCTTAGCCGTCGATCAAAGGATTCGTGCAGTGTTGCTGGGAACTGCAGGTCGCTGGGGGAAGCCTCTGCCGCAAGTTATGGCATGAGACAGATGTACTTACAGGGAATGGTGGAAGAAGTAGATCCCATTAAGTTTAATCAGCTAAACACAACCTGAAGATGCTACGGAAAAAGTAGCCAAAAGCTGTTCACTGTGCAGTAAAATGGTCTCAGGGGTAGTGGTTTACAATGAGATCTGATGATTTTTGGATTTGTTTTCCTGCCGTTACATTTACAGTTGAACTTATTTATACTATTATGTTGTATCTACTGTTGAGGAGTTGAATCTACAGTATGTGTGACATTCCAATGCCATTTAATGGTTCCTACTTTGGGTGCAAATATTAGCCCTTAACCCTTTAAGTCCTGAGCCTCTTTTGGCCATTTTTTAATACTTTTAATTTTGCCACTATACACACACCACATAAAAAAAAAAAGTTTAACATCACATCACATCATAGCACAACTTCATCTATATGAAGAGATAATTATTATTTCACTATAGCCTACTTCATTAACATATTGGGCCATAAAATATACAAAAATCATCATATTCGCGTAGTGTAGTGTCAGCTGATTCGACCACTTTTCCCAGTTTATAAAATGGTGAATATATTGACTGAAATGCAACGCCTGCCATCCCATCACACCTGTATAAGTGCGCATTTATGCTCGGATAAACATATTTTCTACTATCAAATTAAAACAATCATATTTACGGTTTTCCGTGGTCTATCGGCACCAAATAAAAAGTGGGAGAGAGTTTCAAATCTGCACTTTGGAGTAAAGCTGACGGCAGCACTCCATGTGACAGTTTTTTTGTTACGGTGCTTTACGGACACCACATGATCTCATCACATGATCATCGGCCCCACAGGGTTAAAGATGGGAATCTAGTTTTATGGTGACTCCCACATGAGTATTTTTCTACATTTAACCTTTTAATATAATATTCACCTCTGCATTTGGAATTTTCAGTGAAAATCAGGTATTTTCCTGTATTAAATTTATTGATCACACATACGTTCATAAAAGCACAGAGTTGATTCATTGGTTAGTATATCTGTAATCTTAGTGCCAAGCCATTTTTATTTTTATTTTTTTTTAATCAAGTTGTGTGCGTGTCCGTGTGATTTTAATTGCGGGCGCGTGTGTTTGTGTGGAGGGATGGGTCGTTTTAAGGGATGGGAGGGATGTGCTTTTAGTATTATTGTTATTATTGTCATTAATGCCATTACTATTATTTGTTCTGTCTTTTCTTTTTCTTTTTTTTCTTGCGTGAAGCACTTTGGGTAACAAATTTTGGTTTGAAAAGTGCTATATAAATAAAGATTGATTGATTGATTGAAAACAGAGAAAAATAGAAGTGACTTATTCAGCAAAAAGGAATTAACTGAGTATAAAAACCAAGTACGACTTTCATTTATCAACATACATGTTTAGTTTTTATTTGTTTTTTAATAGTGAATCAATGTTGCAAATAATGGACAGTTTCAATGTTCACAAGAGTCTCACATCGAAATGGGTCGTATCTGATAACGATGAAAAGCTGAGAAACTGCATTTTACCTAAATTATTAAATGTATCAATAGGATTAGTGGTTCAAAAAAAAAAAAAAAAGTAATTAAACATTTTAGAGCAGGAGATGCTTTTGGTTGCTGGTGGCTATTTAAGCATTTGAAAGGTAACAAAAGAGGCCCCTGAAGCAGTTCTCAGGGTTGTAACCCAGTAGAGTCCCTGTCAGACAGAACCATTAGGTCCAAAAGCACCTAATATTTGTGCTCTACATAAGAAGACCTTCATGTGTCAATGCCCAAAGCACATTTTAGCATGTCTCAGGAGAGCTCTACATTCTCTTCCTGACTATATCTCTTAAGTCAACATTTACAACGATTTAAAATCATGCTCTACTTCCACTTGCTTTCTGTGCTAGAAAGTGTATTCTTCTGAATTGGATCATGGATAAATAGCTCCATCTAAGGCTCCATGACAATTAAATATGTTGCTCTGGACGATCTGGAGCGTAAACTACAAAGTAAAGACGATGTTTTTCGCAAAACATGGAAACCCTTTCTTGTCACACATTGGTTTAAATATTTCTACCATTCTCACAAAAGTGTTTGTACCATTGTTCTGACTGCTCTGTCCCACAAGACACCCTGCTATTGGTTGGTACATTTGGTGTTTTTATGCGTCTCTCCCTGTTCACGTTGATATACAATACATGGCAATTTTTCTTCCTTCATATGTGTATCTCCTGAATTTTTTTCAGCTGTTTGAATTTGAATTTCAATACATATGTGAACCAAATGTATTTTGTCATGTTTTTTTTTTCTTCTTCTCTGGAAATTTAATAAAGTGCTTCACAAATGTATTCTTCCAGCTCCACCCAGTATAAGGTGTTTTCCACTGCTGCCATAACTGAACAGTATTTCTGTTTATCAAACTATTTTTTTATGTTTCTATAATGGTTAATCCACCAGTATATGCAAGAACTTTTTATCAAAACCAATAGAACTATTGTTACTACCCATACATTTTCCAATTTATTGTTTTCCAAAAATGCAAAGGGAAATGCAGCAGCAAAAGACAGTTTTTTTATGAAGTTGATAAGTTGAGGAAGTTGATGTAAGAACTGAAGTGATTTTGGTTATTATCAAGAAAACATGGAAAATGGATAGCTATCAGCTCTGAAATTAAACAATTTTAAATATATATATATATATATATATATATATGTATATATATATGATGGTGTTTTTATATTTATACAATACATTGATAAATCTTCCACTAGATAGAACCTGTAAAGTGAATGTATAATAATATCTAGACAGCGTTTTAAAATAGAACTGTAGCTTTAAAGACAAATATTCCATCCCCTTGTTTGTTCAGTTTGACTCAAGACTGTACAGTCACAGAAAAAATGATTAGACAATCAAGAGTCATCAAAAGCAATGTTTATGCAATTAAGTCCTAACTCCTGTGTGTATCATGTGACTGAAACAGGCAGAAAAGAAAACATGGAATGTCTAAAAGCACTGTTTTTGTCAGTACAATGTCATAGATATTGATGTAAGAACTGAAGTGATTTTGTTTATTATCAAGAAAACATGGAAAATGGATAGATATCAGCTCTGAAATTAAACTATAATGAGCTATTTTTGTTCTAATTATATTTGTACAAATAAATGTACCTTTAGTTGTAACAGGCCTTAAAATGAACAAGAAATTGAAGAAAACAAGGGTGGGGGTTTTTTTTCCCGTGACTGTATCTTGGAAACTTCAGCTAACCAGTATTTTTGACTTGATTTTTATCAGTGACTCATGAGGTAAAGTTTCACTACTTGCATTCTGGAAACATTTTACTTGTAGACCAGTGTACTCTGTATTATCTCGGTTTCAAAACAAATTTAAAAAATGTAACTTTTATCAATTTGGGGCATGGCTTATCAGTAATGGCTTTTCCATTGGACATCTGTGCAAAACTTTACTGATATTAACTAAATGTTGAAAAATCAGAAGTGTGTAATGTCAGCTTTTCCATTAAATCACAAATGTGATTATTTGTTTATTTACTATCACACGATGACACGAGAAGTCATTCCATAAACATGGTAACGGATATAAATAGTGTTGATTTACAGATATATTCATTATTATTATTATTATTATTATTATTATTATTATTATCATTATCATTATTATTATTATTATTATTATTATTATTATTTATTACCCCTCTATTCTGTACTAAATTACAAAAATATTCAGTTTCCTGGTGTGTCCTCATAAACCGCATCATGTTTCTTTTAAAACTCTTCTTCCTCACTTGTTGTAACATTCATCAACATCCATCTTTTTATTCTCATGACTCTCATTGCGAAAAACATTCTTTCCATTGCAGTTTTGTGTGATATGCATGAAAAAACACCACCTCTTGACAGTACAAACATTTTCAGTGAAAAACGGATTTTGGCGAAATTGTCTTTTTTACCTAAGATAGATTTTTATGTGCAAGTTGTATTTGTGTAATTTGAGGGTCAATGCAAAAGCGACTATTGAGGGGTGATAGTGGGTCCTGAAGCCAGACCATTTGAGAACCACTGCTCTAATTCATGCTACTCATTTTAAGAAAACTGGAAAATTATTGAAAGCAACAGCTTATTTATTCTTTTTTCACAGCCACTTCATTTATTTGAGAAACTACTGTCATAATATAAATTAAAGGGAGAAGAGGCAGAAGTACCATAGACAAATCCATAAGTATTAAAATCTATCCTTTCATACAACTAGAACAAAACTGTGAAGGATTTCAGAGTAAATAATCATATCTGAATGTGACAATGCCATTAAATAGATGCTCCTTACAAACACACTTTGAATAGGACTTTTTTTATGTTTCTTTTCCGATGCTTAGAGTCTTGCAACATTTTCCTTATTTTTTTCTGAATTAAAAAGAAAAAATATGACTAAGATCATGACTCACTCCTCTTCCTAACACAGACATGTTGGCAGGAAATCTCTATGCATCGTTTCTGCATTTGCTGTGTCACGACTTAACCCGAGACATTGTCTTCTTCCATCATGTCCTCCGGGTTTTCCAGGGTAGCCCAAGGGGTTTCCGAGGTAGACAGGTTGTACAATCCCTTTAGGATGTTCTGAATCTGCCTAAGGGTCTGTTCTTCATGTCTATGTGGATATGCCCAGACTACCTCACCAGGGACGTGTCCAGGAGGCATCTGATCTAATGGATTCAATGCGTCACTTCCATACTTTACACACCTCTTCAACCTAATATCACTACTGATTTATATCAAAGATGAGTGTAAATACCATAATATTTACTTATTTTTAACCCTATAATGCTGAACATGTTATTTTTGATATATGAGTTTTGAAACCCTCGACATGATCAATTTGATTTTTTTTTCTTGAAAAACCTGATGTATACAATTAGAAACATGCAATACACAGATAATCCACCAGGGGGAGGAATTCATTCACCAGAGGCCTTTTCAGTGCCACCACAAGATTAAATTAATTTGGAAATTTTGAAAAGAAATTGGGAAAAATGGGGCGACACAGTGGTGCAGTGGTTAGCACACGTGCCTCACAACAAGAAGGACCTGGGTTCGATTCCCGGACAGGACCTTGGGACCTTCCTGTGTGGAGTTTGCATGTTCTCCCCGTGTCTGCATGGGTGTTCTCCGGGTACTCCGGTTTCCTCTCACAATCCAAACACATGCACTGATAGGTTAATCGGCTAATTGCCCATAGGTGTGAATGTGAGAGTGATTGCTTGTCTCTATATGTCAGGCCTGTGATGAACTGGAGACTTGTCCAGGCTGTACCCCGCCTTCGCCCTTAAGTAGCTGGGATAGGCTCCATGCGACCCCCATGACCCTAGTGAGGATAAAGTGGGTATAGAAGATGAATGAATGAAAAGAAATTACCAATTTGTTTAACATGTTTGTCCAGAAATATTAATATTTGAGCATTGAGACCTGATGCATCAAATATGATACAAAATTGAAACCCATACATGGAAATTGACAGTCAAAAAAAATATTTTGGTTTTTCAGAAGGACCAATAAATGTTCCAGTTTCAAAGAACTGGAGGTTTCTGTCAATGATTTAATGCTTCAGGCTTTACAGGGTTAAACTCTTAATACATTATGTCCAAAATTATTGCTATTATGTTTCTTGATTACATTCAGTTAATACAGAATGATTTTAAAACTTATTCAGAGGTATGTTTCAGGCCAAAAATAAGTCTAAATGTCCCTTTTATTTCTCACTATTTATGCTGTCTGATGATGAAACGATAGTTTTTCACTCAACTTCTTTGTCAGTCATTACTTTTTTGCAGATGGTGAACTAAAACAGTCAAGATTGAGGATGTTAAAACAGCAAAGTTCTGCAACTCCTAGGGGGAAATGAAGAATGAGCTGCAGCAGCCTGTGGCTTTAAAGGAATAATTCAGTGAAATGGATGAAACCCTTCATGCTGTGATTTTCTTCAGCTCTAACTGTCAAAGGTGTTTATGAATGATTTTGTAATTGTATTTCTCTTTACAGTGTTCCGCTCTAACCACAGATGCTACAAAATCAACAAGGAATTGAATCAGAAATCTTAAACCTGTACAAAATGTAACTTTTTTATCACCCCGTTCCCGAAGAGGAGGCAAGGGTTATTGATTTTTTTAGTTTGGCTTGCTTGTTTTTTTGTTTGTTAACACTTTAGCAGCAAAACTATTGGTTGAATTTAAACCAAATTGGGTTTATATATTGCCAGTGACCCAAAATAGATCAGATCACATTTTGGGAACAATAGGTCAAAGTTCTTGTTTTATATGAATTTTTAAAATCTTTTTTTTTCCCCTCATTTACTCATAATGGGTGATATTTAAAATGTCTGTAAAACCATCCATTTTGTTTCAGTTTACTTCAAACTTGGCACATATATAGAGACAGTTGATATGCTGATATCAATACATGCATAGACATGATGACATCAGCTGGATCGATACCAAAATAAGCTACAATACATACGGGAGGCAGGGTTTGTTGCGCATTGAACTACTTGTTTCTTTGTATGTTTGTTAACACTCTAGCAGCAAAACTATTGGTTGAATTCATACTAAATTGGGTTTATATATTGCCAGTGACCCAGAGTAGATGTGATTACATTTTGGGAAAAGTAGGTCAAAGTTCCAAACTTTTTAAAGAGTTTTTAAAGGCTTTTTTCCCCCCATTTACTTCTAATGGCCAAAATGCTGACATCTGAGGGGTGGGGTTTGTCGTTCCTGGCACCACTTGTTTTTGATTTGTTCTGGTGTTTTCTGGACATTGAGTGTTTTACCATTTTCTGTCGTATACAGTGTTCAGGTTGAACTCTTTAAAATCCAATTCTACTATTAGATCCCTAGCTGCAGTCTCAGTTTCCAGCAGATGTATCTGTCTGACAGACAGCATTCAAGGCTGAATTAACACATATACACAGAACTACAAGGGTTCCTGATCAGACAGGAGGAAGCATATGCTGTTTCTGTGTTCACTCAGTATGTGGGAGCAGGGTTTTGTAAATATGTAGCCATGTTTACTGGTGCGTTACAATGCAAGCACTGTGAAACCAACTTTTAGTGGTCTGTTTTGAAACTTTTGCTTACTGAGGCCTCTTACACTCCTTAAGCCAGATTTTCTTGTCCATTAAGTGGAAACTAAACTTGGCACAGTCTGAAATGTACGTTTTACCTGGAGAGGTTAAAGGTTAAGTCACTTTATTATCCCCACTGGGAAATTCAGCCTCTGCACTTAATCCATCCTCTCACATACACACAGTACCTAGCATTAGCATTAGCACACACCACACAGATATTAGAAGCAGTAAGTCACCACTGAATTATCCTACTGTACCTATTTTTAGTGTATTTATTTTAGGAAGAGACAGAAATTATGCCAGAAATGACAAAAGATACAATATTTCAGACTATTTAACTTAAAATGACAGATCACATGCTTGGATATGTGCAGACATTTGTATATTTTAGCTTTAGATATTAAACTTTAACTCACTTTATTATCCCTATATGTAAATTATGTTTCCGCGTTTTATCCATCCCATTCCATACATACAGTACCTAGTATTAGCACATACACATATATATCAGAAGCAGTGAGCCACCAGTGAATTACCCGATTGTACCCGTTTTTAAGTTGTGTATTTATTTGAGGAAAAGACAGAAATGCTAGAAGTGACAAAAGATTCAAATGTCTCCACATATTCATGCACGTGATGTGTTATTTTAAGTTGCATAGTCTGAAATATTGTGTTTTACCTTTAGGCATTAAAGGTTAACTCCCTTTATTATCCCCACTGGGAAATTCAGTCTCTGCATTTTATCCATCTTATTACATATGCTCAGTACCGAGCATTAGCATGATCACATATGCACATATATTAGAAGCAGTGAGCCACCATTGAACTACCCTATTCCATCTGTTTTTAAATTGTGTATTTATTTGAGGAAAAGATAAAAGTTATGCTAGAAATAACAAAAGATTCAAATGTCTCCACATATCCATGCACATGATGTTATTTCAAGTTACATCGTCTGACATGTTGTATGTTTTACCTTCAGATGTTAAACGTTAACTCCCTTTATTATCCCCGCTGGGAAATTCAGTCTCTGCATTTTATCCATCCTATTACATACACACAGTACTGAGCATTAGCATTAGCATTAGCGTACACCACATACATTAGGAGCCGTGAGTCACCATTGAAATACCCTATTGCTTTTCAGTACTGTATTTATTTTAGGAATAGACAGAAAACGTGCTAGAAATGACAAAAGATACAAATGTCGCCAAAAATCAACACACGTGATGTGTCATTGTAAAATAAATATTTGAACCTTTGCACATCACATATTATGTTTTACCTTTAGAGATTAAAGGTTAACTTCACACTACTCAATTCATCCTAACAGATACACACAATACCTAGCATTAGCATTAGCACACGCTACACATGCTCGAAATGACAAGATATAAATGGCTGCACATATCCAAGCACATGTGTCATTTTAATTTAAAAATCCAAAATTACTCCATGTAACAAATGAGGACAGACATGGATGTGCCATGGCAAGAATGAAAAAAAAAAACTGACTTTGTCATTCCAGATTTCAAAAATAACATTTCAGTGCTCAGGAGGCAGCAGCAAAAAATACAACAGGTATTATATATACACAGGGTAGAATAAATATGCATATAAAAAATGTGTGAAGATTAAAAAAAAAAAAAAAAACTATGGTTCTCTGATCAAAAAAGCCTATTTTCTGCAGTGAATATTGCAGTGATATCAAACACAATATATTTAAGCAGCTTGAACTGAAACACGAGATTAAGAAAAGAGGAACAGGAGTCTGCTTAGAGATAAGCAAATAATTAATGTGATTTAGCATTCAGGTGTGTGGTAATTCACTACTACAGCCAAAAAGTATGCAATCATTTGTACAACTTGCACAAACCTAATGGAAGGGTAAAGGACGGGTCAAGAACATCACATTTTGAAGCAGATTCTTGAAAAGGAGCTCCTCTTGGAATTTTTATTGCTCTTTTCAGCCGATGTGAGGCAGGCTATTTGATTCAATTACAGGACTGTGACTCATGGAGGACCACCAGAATAGTTACAGTCATCTGGTCCTCACTCCAAAATACATCCATATGCCATGAATATATATATATATAACATTCCAAGCAAATACTGCAGTGAAGGTAAATGCCTGTCATCAAGTAAATCATCATCTCCTCTGTTATTATCTGGTATGTCATGATTTCTAGCTGAGAAAAATGCAAGTTGCTGCTAATTGCATGCTCTAAGAAGAACATAATCCTGTCATCTATCAGCCAATGAGATCGTCATAATGCTTCAATAAGTGTAGAGAAGATAATCGCTCCCCATCTCCTGTGTTTCCAGTCCATCAACATGAACACCCACTTCTGGCAGAACAGAGGAGCCGTGGGTTTGCTCTAAATGCTCTTCATCATGTAAATGATCACCTCTCCTGTTACCGTCTGGTTGGAGACTATATCTCCTGCTGATCAAAATGGAAAGTGCCCGTAAATTGGCATGTCATTAGACTATCACAACATTATCTGCCAGCCATTTGAAATGACCACAGTGGTAAAATCAATCCCATGTAATCCCCTCACATATGTGGCAAGTCCTTCAAGAGCACTGCCGCCCACTGACAGTAAATGAAGCAGTCAGCCGTTGTCCTTGCTCTGGTGTCTTCTTGCCAGAGGTTAATTTTTTTAATGACAGCTCTGTAGGAATTATTTACAATCCCCAGGAGATTTACGGTTGTGTGTCAAAGACTTACTCATATAGAGCTGGAGATATCAGGGGAATAAAATTAATCAGCCCTAATAATGCACCCACACACCATAAACCCTGTACATTTAAATACTGCTTTGAATTCATACTCTCCCACTTATGAATATACTATAAATATTCCTGGATGAGTGCTGACTCCATTTGCACTGATCCTGAGCACCTGAAGCAGTACGTTCAGGCGTTCGGGTTTGAACCACCTCACTGACTGATTTGTTTATTATAAGCCTTTTTAAAGCTCACATACACTATCTGATTCACCAAAACACTAGATATGCTTATAGGATGTACAGTGGTGGTAAAAAGATTTTGGACATCATCTCATCCCATGCATTTGTGACATATTGCTTTAAACTGACTCTACAAACGAACAAACTAAACTAACTCTTAACCATTTATTGGGCACTCATACTAATATGCTGAAATTCAAATTTTCAATCTTTATTATATTTTCGGAGGACGTAACAAGACTTGATTATTGCATTTTTCGTGTTATGTAGAAAATCAAGGTCAATGAATTTACCATATTTGGTTCCTTGCCTGTAAGTGGCATAAAAAAAGTCCAAGAAGCATATTTACAATTTTTTTTACTGTTATGTAGAACATTAAGGTCAATGAAGTGACCATATTTGCTTCCTTGCCCATATACCATAAAAAAAAAAATACAAGAGGTATAAAAATACAACAAACCACATGTAAGGTGAAACGAACATGTAATTTAGAACATGAGGACAACCGTAGCATGTGTTCTAAATCCTCTGATCCAGTTCATTCCTTCTTTCCACTGGCATTTTCAGTTGAATAACCTCTCAGCTGGCATGTCTGTCTCTGCACATGAAATCTGACACCATGGCAATGTGGCTCTATTGTTTATCTGTTGCTCGGTAACCCACTTCAATGACGATTCTATGATTCTGGACATAGCAGCATGATTGGCCATTGGGAGGCCACTGTATGCCAAAATTATGAATATCTTACAGAATATTGATCTTATCAACTTGGCGTTTCCGCTAGTCTCTTCCTTGTCCAAACTTACATAAGGATGCCAAACTGCAGCGGTCAGCTCTGTACAGATTTTATGCGATACCCGAGACACATACACACACTTTCTTTTTATAATATAATATAGGACAAGTGCTGATATGCGCACATGTCCAAATGATAAGTTGAGGCATAATATTGTTAAATTTTCACTTATTTTTCATGTTATTTACATTTTTTTTTTTGTTTGATAGTCTGGAAATGTGAATATTTTCATAATTCAATATTATTTTTTGCACTAAAACAAAGACAAAAACTTGAAACTGTCCTTATTTCTCAGCTATTCTGCTATTATTTTACTGGTCTGATCCATTTGAGAACAAACTGGGTTGAAAGTGGCCCCTGAAAGCAAACGAGTTTGACATCCCTGCTCTACATTTTGCATTGTTCAGTAAAAATCATGTACTTTCCTATATTTAAGAGAGTTTTCAGTAAAATATCATTAACTGAAGATAAAAACAAGCATCTACAACCGCTATTTGTTTTTCCACGGGTTTTACTGATGAATCTGTGTTACTGGAGATGCTGGTGAATCCATGTTCGCAACGGAGCCTGAATTATTTACATGCATTGATAGGATTAGTGCTTCAGTAAACAGTTATTGTTTGTAAATATGAATATTTTCATAATTTAATGTTATTTTTGTTGCAATACAATAGACAAAAACTTGAAATTCTCATTATTTATCAGCTATTTCGCTATTATTTTACTAGTCCGGTGTACTTGGGATCATATTGCGCTGAATGTGGCCCCAGAAGGCAAATGACTTTGACACTTCTGATTTATGGAATACTGTATTAGAAAAATAAAGATCAAGGAGCAAATATTTCCACCATACTCATGTACATTTATCATATGCTATAACACATATGTGTGTCTGCTCTCCGCTTGGATGAATACAGCATGAAAAATGAAGTACTAGTCATTATTTATCTCTCCTAACAGAAAACAAGCATTATCCTCCCCTCCGCTGTTGTAAAGGACATGGTTTGACTGTTGTCGTCTCCCCTTTCGCCTTCGTTTCTTTTGGCAGCGGGGATTTCTATCTTTTTCATCCACTGACGTTTTGACTCGCACAACCTGCAATTTCACACTGTTTCCATCATTTTCAACTCGGTGTCTCAGCTCCTATCAAAATAAAACAAATGAAAAGTGTGTTTCAGAGTGACAATTTTCCCCTGGTGAAGTCATACGGGGATATTTTGAGTCTGCAGGAGCGTAATAGCCTCAGTGGTCAATGTGATCAGCCATTCATCTCCCTGCGTGGTCCCTGATAAACCCAAAGCCTGTATTTCCAGTGTAGTTTGAGCAATGCTGAAGGCTGGAGGAGGCGTTCGTACAGTCGCTGGACATGTAACCCAAGTGTGTGTGTTTGTGTGTGTGTGGTGACGGGGCCAGCTGGTAGGAGCCTGTTGTGGTTAATTTGCTGAAGGGAGGTCCGACGCCAACTGTGTTTTACTGCTTCGTTAGACACACTTAAACAGACACGCACATACACACTGATGTTGCCCCTCAGTCCAGCTATGCACATGACCATTCTGGTAAATTGCAGCAGGCAGATTAGCATGTTTAATTCACTTGTTGAAGAGGCACTAGGGTGAATAGCGCTGCAGGCGTATTAACCAAGGGCATTACACACAACACTTCCTAATGTAGGCTGTGCAAGAAAACGTCTCATTCCGGCACGTCACTATCATCTCCGGACAGTTCCGCCATCCCCTGTGGTGCTCATTTAGCTGGCTTTTCCCGTCTTTGTTTTAGCCAGTCAACGTTGTTAGCCTCACCCCCTCCCTACTCGTCTCTCTTTTTCTTTATCTCGACTTTTTGCTCTATCTTTCTTTCTCTCTGAGGCAAAGTCAAGTTGTTCAGAGCTGTGGTGTCTCTTGATGAAAACCCAGGGGAAATGTGCTGGGAATTGCTTTCATTTTGTTAAAGACGGGCCATTCTTTTCTTTTTGTGTTCAGCACGACCAGGCACAGCTGTTTGCACAATTCAATACCAACTCCCTTACAAATGGATTTTCCTCCTCTGTTTTTCCTCAACCTCTTCCTCCCTTACAGCTTTGTTGGGACTACAGTATGTGCACAGTTGTGTTGGTCCGGACTTATCAGAAGGCAGGTACTGCAGTCACGGAAAAAATTATTAGACCATTAAAAGTCATCAGAAACAATGGTTATGCAATCAAGTACTAACTCCTGTGTGTATCATGTAGGAATGCACCGATGCCAATACTAGTATCAGGCATCAGTCCGATACTGAGCATGTGTACTTGTACTCATACTCATAAAAGTACTCTGATACAACTTATGGCAGCATGACATTCACAGTTCAGTGCAGCAGGTACAGAGGGGTATTGTCAGCAGTGTGGAGAGTGAACTAAATAAACTACAGGGACAAAAGTAATAGTGACTGGAAGTAACATTAAAGACACAGACAGATACAGACGGATCATTCCGCCCATCCTCTGCGTACACAGTTCTGTCCATTTTCCAGGTGCTCAAGGATGTGTACCCAGATGGAGAATACCAGTGGAACCGTGGAGGTAGAGGATCTGTTCAAAGAACGACTGTGTGAGGTAGTGACAAACTACTGACATATTTCAGACAACTACCCAGGGCTGGGCCGGTTTACATCCTACTTATAATACTATGGGGGTAAAGAGCGGTGTGGACCGCCAGCCACACAAGTGAAAATGAAACAAACTCATTTGTCTTTTCCCTACCTCCTGAAGCTTCACTTTTAAACCTTACCAGTGGAAATGCTGCAACATTTGTATCTGCATTCGTGTTCCCTTTGTCAGCTCCATGTCTGTTATTCCAGACTTTCTTCTTCTTCTCATAAAACTTTACTTTTCTTTGTGGTATTTGTCCAGTTTGGTTAGTTAAGAGCAGCGCCCCTGGTGGATTAACTGAGAAACACTCATTCCAATGCATTAAATGTCAGTAGCAGCACTTTGTTCCAGTCAGACTAATGACAACCACAATAAAGCACATTTTCAAAAGGATCTAAAACCTATGATGGGATTATTAAATACTAGTATCAATACTCAGTATTGGCAAGTATTCAGATGTAAGTATTAAAACGGACAGAAAAGAAAACATGGGATGCCTAAAACCACTGTTTTGACAGTACAATGTCATAGATATTGATGTAAGAACTAAACTGATTTTGGTTATTATCAAGAAAACATGGAAAATGGATAGATATCAGCTCTGAAACTAAACTACTAAAAACTATTTTTGTTGTTATTACATTTGTCCAAACAAATGTACCTTTAGTTGTACCGTACATTAATATGAACAAGAAATTGAAGAAAACAAGGGTGGGGTGGTCTAATAGGGTTTTCCACAACTGCATGCATGTTATCACTGATGCAGTTTTAACCCATACAGACCCAGTGCTAATTTTACTACTACTACTACTACTACTACTACTACTACTACTACTACTACTACTACTACTACTACTACTACTAATAATAAT
>JAQQZY010000024.1:2825621-2838958 GCA_030068375.1 Ostorhinchus rueppellii | reverse complement strand
TGTATTTGGACCCTAATAGTTCATACAGTTTGAATTTGAACCCTCCAGGTGCTGCAAAACTATCTTTATATTAATTTTGGATTTCTACAACCCGTTTTAATCCCTTCATTTTATAACTAGTTACATCATGACATTTGTACATATAAGGTCAAGACTTCCAATGAACATTTGTCCCATACAACATAATTGTTGATCAGCAGCAGCGGTTGTAGTAAAAACTGAAAATATGTCCAAATTTTGAGCTGATAACCTAAAATGTTCAGTTGTTGGTTGAACGGGACAGAGCAGCACAGCCAACAAACTGGAGGGGGTGGGGCCTGAAGTGGCTCATTACCTCCGCCAAAGAGGTTATGTTTTTGTCGGCGTTTATTTGTTTGTCTGTGTTTGTCTGTCTGTCTGTTAGCAACTTAAAAACTACTGGACGGATTTTCTTGAAATTTTCACCAGTAATAGAGAATCACCCAAGGATGTTCCCATTACCTTTTGGTCACGATCCGGCTAAATCTCTGGATCCAGGACTTTTTTGAAAATCCCTATCTCTCATCATTGTGCAAAATTTTTAAAAATCATATCTCTGTCAATATTCAGCCGATTGAGTCATGCCTTTGTGGGATGACAGAAGGTCACACCTGCTATCAGGTGGTACATCATGATGTCAATATCTCTAGTGGTTTTGACATCAGGGCGTCATAACCTTGGTGGAGGTTTGCGCTCACTGAGTGCTCTTGTTTACATTTAAAGCCACCTTTCTGGTGTCATTACACAGAAATAAGGTTGAAGATGAACCTGTGGACTTGAATTAATGAAGAATTAGGACCCAAGCAGAGCATTGACATGTAACCCCTTTAGTAAGGGTTCAATGTTAGTCCACTCTGGATATTTTCCTGACTTACTGACTTGAACATTTATTGGATCCACAATGGAACATTCCTAGGAAGGAACATCTTTCAAAAGGACATTTTATTTTATTTTATTTTATTTTATTTTATTAGGTTATTGGGCCCATAGGTACTTTTATTGTATTGTGTATTGTGAGACTATTATCTCACTAAAAGTTCACAATAACTACATTTATTTGTGCCTAGTGGTTATTGCTATTACTCTCAGCTCCAACAAACCTAGGTAGCAACATGTACATACTCAGAAGTCGGTTACACACAGTTTATGTAGACCAGGGGGAATTTTTTCAAATGCATAATTCTTTTTTTTTTTTTTTTTTTTTAAGTACAATATCACTCCTTTAAGTATGAATTACTTTTTCTTAAGTCTTGTTCTTACTGGATCAGTGCCACCTATGAACTCATTCAGTTATTTGTAATAATTATGGAGGTCATCCATGAGTGTAATTCCATACCAATCTGCCATGTCTGTAATTTGTACATAATTTGAACATAATACAAAGTTGTTACCTTGTTATCACTTTGGTATTTACATTGCATTGTTAAAAACTATCTTTGGTTTAATACGTTTAAAGGTTGACTTTTTAACTGGCAGGTTAATGGCCTTTTATCTCATTCCACTTTTATCCTCCAGCAGTTCCCCTTGGAGGTGTGCCCTCTCACTGGTGCATTTTCACTGTTAATAAACTTTTATCATCCTGACATACTGTTGTACAGTCTGCTGCCCAGCTGCATCACAGCAGACGGGAAAGACCTCCAGCAGGTAATCACACTGGTTTGGTCGATTGTTGGCTTCCAAACCTGGGAGACATCCACTCTGACCATCTCAACAAACGGGCTTCGATCATCACCCGTCACCCCACACATCCCGGAAATCCCATGTTCACCAACCACACACAGACCAGCAGATCAACAAACAGATTTTCCACCAGCCTTTGGACAAGCTCCCACCATCACTACGAGACTCCATACTATATACAGCCACGGAAAAAAATATTTGACCATCAAAAGTCATCAAAAACAATGGTTATGCAATCAGGTACTCACTCCTGTGTGTGTCATGTGACTAAAAAACAGACAGAAAAGAAAACATGGAATGTCCAAAAGCCCTGTTTTTGTCAGTAGAATGCCATAGATATTGATGTAAGAACTGAAGTGAATTTGGTTTTTATCAAGAAAACATGGAAAATGGATAGATATCAGCTCTGAAATTAAACTATTATGAGCTATTTTTAGTGTTATCATTATATTTGTCCAAACAAATGTACCTTTAGCTGTACCAGGCATTAAAATGAACAAGAAATTGAAGAAAACAAGGGGTGGTCTAATAAGTTTTTTCCATGACTGTCATCAAATTTGAATGAATCCATCATAGTGTATCTGTTCAGTAATGAGGAAACTGACCATGGTCCAGGAGGATTCAATGGCCTGTGTAAAAGCTCCTCTTGCACAACAAAAGATCACCCCCCCATTGTCAACTACTGTATCTCCAAAGTACAAGTATCCGCCGACAACAATTGACAACAAATGTCCCATTGAATCAAATACTGATGTTATCTATGCAAACACCCAATTTGCAGTTTAGAAATCACTGACTCACTTTTATAAAAATCTGTTCTAACCAGTTCTTTTATTCACTGGTACTCTTACTTTAAGGAACAAGATGAAATGTTCCTCTAAAACAGGGGTCTCAAACTCAACTTAGCTGGGGGTCATTGGAGGTAGAGTCTGGGTCAGGCTGGGCCGCTATAAGTATTCCACAAAAAAGGCTTTCTTTACTTTACTCACAACTACAAACATGCACTTTTAGATGAACTCACCTTCTTTGAATGTCTTTCCGGCCCTAATGATCACCTCACTCACCATGTAGCTGCTTTAACTGCTGTTTCATTCTCTTTGTTGCTTTCTTGAATAAAATTTGTTGCCTCAATAGACATTTTTTTCAGATTGGCGACCCAGTTCTTTCTCTCCTCTCGCTGGTATTTTGTAAACTCCTCAGCATGTCTAATTGAGAAATGACGTCAGACATTGTATTCCTTAAACGCCGCAACTTTCTCTGTGTATTTGAGACATGTAGCGGTATTCCTGTGCTCCCCAAAAACATATCCCATCTCCTAGTTTTCCTGAAATTGCCTGTCCTCGTTGCCAACCTTTCTGTTCATGACTGGAATTGGGTGATGGCATATGTTTTCAGTCCACTTGGTGTTGCTCCGGAATATGCTTCAACTAAGTGACTAACGTTCCCACTTCCCCAGGTACTTCGTGGTTGGCTAGCTTGACAACTGTTGACAACAAATGCTGCCGGAAGCTGGCACGAGACTATCCATTGTAGCCCATAAGAGATAAAAAATAAATAAAAATAAAAGTGTGGCAAGACTAAGCAAAAAGGTACATTTGAGAACTTTGTGTGGGCCACACAACATTAAAATTTTATGTCAACTCGGGGGCCATAAAATATCATCTCACATTTGGCCCCCGGGCCACGAGTTTGAGACCCCAGCTCTAAAATCTGCTGTGATCAATCCAGAAATGCATTTTTGTCCTCTGCAAGGGACAAGAGCTTTACAGATTTATTAAAAACTAAACAAAGCGGCCAAGCTGCAAAGGACATTCCACAAAATAAATAAATCGAGTATAAATGAGCCTTTCAACAAATTGCCCCTTGGCTGCTAATAAAGACTACCTTGAAATTTGCAACTGATCCCCAACAATTTTCGTCGACTTTACCAAACTGTAATGTAAAGCGCTACTACAACACAATCCACATCAAGTTAAGTGTGGCATTTGGAAGACAGATGCTAAAACACTCCTAAGTCATACATTGGCACAGGAATTAGGTCTAAAGTTGAGAGAGGAAGAGAAACACTGAAGCGTCCGTAAAGATGGCTAAAGGGCAGCTCAGTTGGAGAGCAGAAACAGGGAGTCAACTAAGTAATTCAGCTGAGAGCTAATGAAAATGAATGTTTGCCTTCATAGCCTCTCTCCCTCACTTCTCCTGCTGGCCTCCACAGATAGGCCACACTACATTTATCTTCTCCCACTGACACCTTTTAACACAGTGCTACATAGAGCATAGCATTAAAGGGCTAAAACAGTCTGTCATCTGAAACAAACATCGAGGAATGGAGATCTCACCTCGAATGCCCTTTTTCTTGAGCGTTATTTATGCACTGAGCATTTCTGCAGAGAGAGAGAGGGAGGGAGGATGGGGGAGGAAGGAGGGAGGGGGAAAAAAGACAAGAGAGATTAGATCAGCGCATTGGAATGGTTTAAATGTTCTGTGTATTTGGTGAAGGAGGACGCTACTGATAAGAAAGGCAACAGTTAAAGCAGAGTTCTTAGGAGGAGATAGTAACTGTAAATATACTGACACCCACGGCATCCAGTTATCTCTGATGGAACAAAGTAAAAAGACCAACCCGAAGGTTCTGATCTAACTCAGGTTTGCTCAAAATAGATATTTGGGTGACTCATGTGTTAATCGTCTCATTAAAATGGTTCTGTTTTCCAATCCAGACCTTTGTGTGTTCAGGCAGTGTTTGTATGCTCGGTATTTCACAAATTATTCCACTGACAGTTTGTTTATTCTGTTGTGTAGTGGAATAAGTTGTGCAATAACACCATTCAGAGCCAGCAGGCTGATTAAACATGGAAAACCTTGAGAACAACATTTTGCTAAGAGCATATTTTTTGTAATACTTTGAGAAGTTGCGCAGGCAGGTCATTGCAGGTAATTCTCAGACTTGAGAAAACTCTTACGAAGGTGTTTAGATCATGAGGCACAACAGTCTGTAATGAGCACAAGGTGAAAACTGGGAAAATGTCCAGGCCTATTATGTTATTATCTTATTGTGTTATTATTTTTTGGTGTGTTTATTGTCTTCTTTTTTATTTAACACTAGAGGCAATGATGGGTAAAATTAACCCACAGCTGTTTTTCTACGGAGCATAAACATGTCTCAGTTTTTAACTTTCTCTAAAATTGCATTTTGCTTCAGTCGCTTTTATTGAATATACTCGAGATAAACCATCATTAAAAAATATGGGAATTTACCCATTACCTCCATGAGCTATGCCCAGTCATGTAGGGCATTTTCACACTGGGTATCAGAGTACATTGGACCCCAAAATCCACTTAATTTTACCAATGTGAATGCAAGGCATGAGTATCGTACCAAAGTCCAACTAAGAAGGTAGTCCTAGGGACGGACTGCAATGCAGTTTGGATGGCTGTAACTGTTTCACTGTTTGTGCAAAAAAAATTCCAACAGTTTCTGAAACCCGAGACATTGTGCTTTATAGGTTTTATTGGGTTAGTATGATAATTTCACTCATGCCTGCACTCAGGTTTCGGCAGAAATCTGAGTTTTGGGTGTGCAAAAAAACAAAACAAAAAAAACAAAAAAAAATGGGGTGTACTTATTTCACGCAGTGCTGGTTGGATCTGCTGATGCACTTGTTTCGAGCAATACTGGTCTGGGGTCGGGGGGTTAGATTGCATGTTTCCTGGCAAAATGTCGAACTGGAAGTCAGTTGCTAGCAGTGTACTTGAAACCATCTTTTGCTGTATTTTACCGAAAAAAGAAGATGGATTTAGCCAAAATTTGGAACAGACATGGTGAGACACAATTATATATTTAGCACAGCTTCAGCCAAGCCGTGCACCATTTTTTTAGCTGTATTTTTCAAAGGTTGCCCATCCAAATTGCAGCTGCACGGCTCGCTACCTAAGACAATGCCTGCACTAGAAGCTGCAGAAGAAGCCGTCTGGTAGAGCAGGTCGTCCACTTACTGAAGGGTAGGCGGTGTGAACCCCACTCTGTCATTGTCATGTTCCGTTGTTTCCTTGGCCTTGCCTCCAGTGCTGCTACTGACATTTGTGTATGAATGTTTGGTGGAGGGGGCATTGGCACAGATTAGCAGCCATGTTTCAATCAGTCTGCCCCCCGCCACTCAAAACTACATGTGAACTTTAGCACCACCAGAGTGAGAATCTGTGAGTGAATGAATAATATGATAAATGTGCACTTAATTTATGAGTTACTATTTTGGTTTTTCCATATGTTAAAGCTTACAAATAGTGGGTAAAATATCTTGTTGCCACTGATAGTTGGTTTATATTTGCAGGGGTTATGTCCTAAAAGACTTAGTCTATGTTGCTATATTCAGAATTCAGAATTGTTGCTTAGCATCAGTATAAAGCTTTCAAAATTAGATGAAAATTTGTGGAGGTCAGAGTTGGTAATGTGCACTTTAACACCCTGTAACATACATTTTTGGTCTAATACTGTACATAGAGCCACAGTTAAGACGAAGTCTTACATTTATTAATCATACAGTATTACTTAATTATTGCCTCTCCATTTTATATTGTCATTCCAGAGCTGTGATGTTAAATGCTGCCCATTTTCATGTGTCATTTTGCTGTTACAGTGCATTTATGGGTCACATCTTAACCTATAAAGACCCAGTGCTATTTTTATGGCAGTTCACAAATTCATTTTTCTGTATTTCTACCTTTCTTAACTGATTTACAATCTGTATTTTGCATTTTTGGTGTAAATCATGTATTTTCCTGTAATTAATTCACAAGATTCTGTAGATTAGTGTTTCTTTGTGAGAACATTGGAGGGCATTTTGATGAGAGAGTTGAAAGTTGCCCCCCCCCCCTCTCATTTGTGACAGAGCACAAATGGGGGGGGGGGGTTAGTCATTGTAATTCTACATATCTATATCAATATTAGAAAAAACATTTTTAACTCTAATATGAAATAAGATACAATTATATATTTTGGCTGTGATTAGAACCCCCCCCATTGCAATATTTTTCCTGGGGGGGGGGGGTGTTAATGATAACCTTAATGTTAGCTACTGAGGTATATAACCCCCCTCACACACCAAGACCCAGGTCCTCCACAAAGAGGTCTGTCATGTTACTTACAGAGCTAGGCTGCCCTTTTTTTTTTTTTTTTTTTTGGGGGGGGGGTTAATGATGTGTTCAAATTCAAAGTTAATTAAATCGAAACAGAGAAAACTGTAGAAAAACTGACTTTTTCAGCAAAAATGTCATTAATTAAACATAATTCCATCCACTGTCACTGATCCAACTCCATGGGTTTTGCTGGTGAATCAACGTTGTAGAAGATAATGGTGTTTCCATGGTAACTACAGACCCTCTGAATGTCCAAATGGGTCATATCTGATGACCATGAAAAGATGCAAAACTGTATTTTACACTAATTATTTACGTGTATTGATAGAATTAACTGATCGACAGGTATTAATCAGTTTCTATCAGTAGATGGTTGGTGTCACCGGTGGATGTTTAGGTCTTCATGGGCTAAAGCAAGAAGCTGGTATTTTTGCTCCCTGCACATGCAACAAAAACAACCTGATCACATCTTTGCCTCTAATTTCACATGCTAGGTATTTGACAATAATGTGTTCAGTCACTGATTTATGGAAATAACTGAAAGATTTTAAAGATTATCTGCTCTCCTGTTACTTCCACAACACTCTTTTTATAACACTGCTTTGTTCAGAAGCCCAAATGAATAAAAATAAAGTTAATGCCATTTCATGTATTTTGTTTTTTTTTTGTTCAGTGATAATTAATTAAATGTACAATGTCTGTAGCAAAAAAACAAACAAAAAACACAAGCATGAGTGGGCGAATGTGAGAGAAAGTGGAAGCAGAGAGTGATTCACTGTTGATTTTCTCGGCTGTTACGTTAAATAGTGATCCATCTTCCACTGGCACAATCGATATACATCTGTGAAGCAGCAGTTAATCATTAGACACACAAAGATTTGTATGAGAGGCACATGTGGCTGTGCAATTAGAACAGTCCACTGAATTACACATTTAGCCAGACTAAAAACATTGTTTGAGCTGAAATGCAAGCTTGTCAGACACTAGAGCCGGGGAGGAATGAATGAGCAAATGTTTAATTCACTTGCAGGGATTCCAAATTAACCTGCCAGAAAATTGGAAGTGTTAACACCTCTAATAGCCTTTAATAGTCAGAGAAAGCAGTGTAATTTCAAAATCTGTCCAAAAGCACCAGACGCATTTCAGCTCCAGTCACAGCCGGTGTGTCATGATTAGCCATTCCCATTAATGACAGGGTAAAATATCAGGCGCTCAGAACATGTCTGTGCTGTTGTAGGCGAACAATGGCAGGCTGACAACCAAAGGGCCTGAAGAGGTCGATGTATAACACTTGAAAATGAGAAGAAAAGTGCTTCAGTCTGAAATTTAATCAGCGTCACAAAGATGGTTAAGTGGATGGTCACAAGTCGGTCTTTTGTGCATAATATAACATCTGTGTGGACGGCTTGGAATATTGTGTCTGTGTGGCTACAAGGTCATTTTCTTAGCTTTTCAGATTTAATAACAACTTAAAAAAAAAAAAAAAAAAAAAAAAAAAAACAATAAGAGGCTCCCACCTTTAACCAAGCAAATATATACGAGCCTTCCTTTGGATAACTATTACAATGAGAAATATTTCAGTTAGCTGCTTTGAATATTGTGTTTGTGTGTGTTCCAAGTCTATTTTATTTAGCTTTTAAGATTAAAGAAACAAACAAAAGAATTTACAAAAACAAAAAACTGTCCGTGGTTTCCATGTGTACTGTTTTTTTTTTTACCTTTTTACATAAAAAAAGAAAGAAAAAAAATGTCCAAAAAAGAATTTTAAAAAACAAGCAGCCTGTGTGGTTTCAATGTGTATTATTTTAGCTTTTGAGAAAAAAAAAAAAGCTGTCTAGGTGGTTTCAATGTATTTATATTTCTTGTTTTTCTTTTCTATTTTATGTTGATGTGTGTTTGTGTAACAATCCTATGTAGACTGTTTTAGATGCTATTTATCCTACTACTGTGTATCCATTTTTTGGTTGTTTTTTTTTTTATCAGTTTAAGTATTTGTTGTATGTATCCTTAGTTTATCAATTTTGGCATATCTTGTATTTGTATCTGCAGATTTGTACAACATTATGGGCACTTCCCACTGTTTTAAATAGTGTTTTATAGATAACCTTGACCAGAAAATTCCAATCCTCACATTTTTAACCAAGCCTTCCATTGGATAACTACCGTGATAATAAATAATATTTCAGTTAGCACAGGGGCAGAGTGGGATAAAAAATTGGCCCGCGAGTTTTTGGTCCACACCAGCCCACCCAGTTCAATAGACCCTTACTTTCCCCTGGCCCAGTCTCTAAACCCACCCCCCCTTTCGAACAGTGGTGGACCGAGATGACTGGACCACGCACAAAAGGGCACGGGGGGGGGGGGGATTTAAATATACATATATATATATATATATATAAATAAACAAGCTAACCATCAGTAAACCGGATAAAAACATATAAACCAGAAAGAAACATACATAAACCAATGGAAACACACATACACACACATTATGCTTTACATGGTGCCTCAGATAAGCACAACAAAACTCTTTTGTGCATATAATAATAAGTATATGAAATCTGACTGCAAATAATACACTAAAAATATATCATGACGCACATTTTCCCTTCACAGCACACAGACTGTCTCAGTTACTACAAATAGTCCAACAATGCCCACGCAAAAAGGAAAAAAACAGACACTTATAAATGGTGATGATTTTGCAAATTAATTAAGAAAGCTGAGTTACATTTATCTGACCAGCTTTGAGGGGATTGGAATAGCCTCCAACAGAGATACCAACCCTTATGCCATGTTTCTACTACGTGATACCGACTCGGCTCGGCTCTGCCTTTATGCGTTTCCATTACGAAAAAGGACCTGGAATCTGGTAACCTGTACAAGTTTTTTGCTATCATCTCTGCCTAGGATCTAAGCCACAGGTGTCAAACATGCTGCCTGGGGGCCAAATCCGGCCTTCCAAAGGATCCAATCTGGTCCCTGAAATGACTGTGTGAAATGCAAAAATTTCACTGAAGATATGAACAATCAATTGTCTCAAAATCATCTTAAATCAGGTTCCACATACAGACCAATATGATCTCAAGTGGGTCAGACCAGTAGAGTAGTATTATAATAACCTATAATTATTGACGACTTCATATTTTCTCTTTGTTTTAGTGTAAAAAAGTAAAATTATATGAAAATGCTGACATTAACAAGTTATCCTGTTACAAAAAAATGTGAAAAATCTAAAAAAAAAAAATATGAACAACCTGAAATGTCTTAAGAGGAGTATATGCGATTTTACCAATATTCTTCCTTTTTACTAAATGTTTTGTGTATTTCTAATAGTTATAATGCACATGCATAAATGACGAACTGATAAATTGAGCCAGAATATTGTTAAAATTACACTTGTTATTCTTAATACATTTCAAGTTCATATTATTCAGATTTTTAACGAAATTTTGGAGATGTAAACATTGTCATAATATAATTTAACTTTTTTCACTATTTTTATTTTACTGGTCCGGCCCACTTAAGGTCACATTAGGGGGAATATGGCCCCTGAATTGAAATGACTTTGACACCCCTGATCTAAGCGATACTAAACCGTGACGTATAAACACTGGAGACCACTGATTGGTCAGACAGTTTTCTCTGTGACCCGCCAAAACACAGATGCGGAAGTAGACAGTAAATACAGACATTCATCCACATGATAACAGCCCAAAACTACACCATGGCCTCAGACAATGATCCATAACATGGTACAAACGCTTCTTTATTAGCTATGTGATCATGTTGTCTCATGATACGGTGCTCTATCTGCCTCTAATCTATACACAAAAACGACGTTTTCACAGCAAAAGGAAACCTGCACGCGCTGTGTTACAAGTTAGCAAGCTAGCCAAACATATCCGGTTCCCGCTGTCTGACCTGAGTGTCATGTCCTCCAGTGACCGCCGGAGAAGCCTGAGATGCTGCCGATCATGGAGGTGAAGATCCAGAAGAAAAGAAGCAGGACAGGTTCTGGCATTTAGCACAATCTCCTAGCAGTGTCAGCCTTTTGTTTTCAGCAATTTCTCCGCACCTCCCTTGCCCTTCTTTATGATATTTTTGTCGTCTTTCCTGATTGATGCAGAAAGAGGGCGGAGCCATGGCCTAGTCGCTACTGTGATTGGCCAGCATCTCAATGACCGAATGAAAGAGGTGTGACATACCTGCATGGGCCAAAAATGATAAACTGGACTTCCAGAGAAACCGAAGACATTGGTTATCACATTAAAGAAGCGCCAAGTGTGCCAAAAGTTGTTGGGTTTTTTTCACTTTAACTGTACTGGGCCAAACTCAGCAAGTTTGGGAAATGTCCCGGTACTCCTGATGGCCAGTCTGCTTTGAATATTGTGCCTGTGTGTTTTACAGTTTGATCTTCTAGGATTAAAAAAACAAACTGTGTGGTTTCCGTGTGTTTTTTATTTTTAGATTTTCAGGTTTGAGGCTTTGTTCACATATTAATGGCTGAAGCCTAAAATATCCAGTCAAAAAAAAAACACAAAACAGGTTGTTTTCTTTCAGAATAGTTATTGTAAAAAGGTAATATAAGTCCAAAACAGTGTATTATAGATTGGTTTTCTTTACCAAACTGCATTCTCCAAGAAAACAAGTTATTGTTTTAGTTTTAGTAAAAAAAAAAACAATAATAATAGGTTTCAGATAGGTTATATATTTCAGCCGCTGAAATAGCAAAAATACAAGGGTGTGACTTTTACTGTGTTTTATCTGTTGATTGTGTTTTAGATGCTATTTATGCTACTACTGTGCATCCATTTTTTAAAATCAGTTTTAGTATATCTTGTATTTATTCTTATTTTATTATAATTTTTTATAGTATATCTTGTATTTGTATCTACAGATTTGTACAGTACTTGGGGCACTTTCCACTGTTTTAAATGTGCTATATTAATAAGCTTGACCTTGATAAAAAATCACCCAAAATAAAAATGGTGGAATTTCGAGAGGAACCTTATACAGTTTATGAATTTGCTCTTGGCAAAGCAAATTTGTTGAGCACATGAAGGCAGCCAAACCACCATTCTGCTGTTATGATGTGGGACAAGACACATTTAAAGAAAAAAAAGAAAGAAAGCACACACAAAAAAAAATCCCAATCCCTGCACTTCTAACCAAGCTAATAGAGGTAAAGTTTCCTTTAACAAACCCATTCTTTTATCAACTATAACTGATGCTGTGAGTTGCTTCTTATTTCTTCAACAACCACCAGTTTAATAGAGAGCATAAATAATTGAAAATGTAAATCTCACTTATAATATAATCACTAAAAATTTATCAAAAACCTGTATTTTCTGGCCCGCACATGTCTGAAACAGTGGGGAAACTAAAGCCATTACAGTGCTCTATTAGGAACCATCATTGTCCTTGGACAGGGGCAGTGATGTGGCCTCACAGGACTACACTGGTCATTCATTAGTTTGTCGTTTGGGTCCAAACCCACTTGTTAAAACACCAAGGTTTTACAATAACCCCAAACTAATGGATGGAAGTAGTGATTTTCCAAGGTAATCACATCTAATGTTGAGGTAATAAGGTGTTCCCAATTAATAAAAGTTATCTGATGACACAACAAATTACTGAAAATATTTATATTTGTAGGTGGGAGGGATTTTTTTAGGTGGGAAAGCAGTGAAATTACACAAAATCTGGTTCAGTAAGTGCATCCTGGGAGGATCACATTATTATAACTCTTACCAGGTCATGTCATTCTAGTGTAACTTTTAACTGTTTGACAGCAGAACTCTACAACAACCAGTAATTTACAGATTTAAAAACTTTACTTCACTCTGTAAAGACATCATTTTTTCAGTCCAGTAAGAAACTATTACTGTTGTTGTTGCTGTTATTATTACTGGTTAATAACATAATACTGATGATCATTTGTTTAAAATGAGTATAAAGTATATCTGGTATTAAAATTATTATTATTATTATTATTATTATTATTATTATTATTATTATTATTATTATTATTATTATTATTATATTACAGTTAACGCTGTAGGTTGCAATTCTCCAGTTCTACGTGGTAAAATTGGTCATTTACGGAAAGGAAACTGTGTAAGCCAGTGAAAGACGTGCTCCACTCTAAATACTTTACGAAAACAAAGAAAATACAACCGAGCAACGGTCTTGTAAGTATTTTCCAACACTGTAACAAATCAAAGAAGCTATGAGCAGACTGGCAATGAATACTGCCCACATATGACAGTACCCACAACATTAAACGAATCAAGTGCAAAAATACAGAAATGACGCGAATCCCCGTAATTAAACGTCACAACATCCTGTAAGTCTAAAGTAAAAGAAAAAAAAACTTTATAAAGACAATGAAAAAGAATAACATTCCAGGCAGTAAAACTGACATTGGCTCACCTGTTGGCTCTCAAAGGTCCAGGTGCTGTCCGGTAAAGACGCATCCAGGACACTGATGACTTCCTTAAAGT
>JAQQZY010000024.1:2730247-2745562 GCA_030068375.1 Ostorhinchus rueppellii | reverse complement strand
TGGGATAGGCTCCATGCGACCCCCGTGACCCTAATGAGGATAAAGCAGGTATAGAAGATGAATGAATGAATGAATGATAATAATATAAACGATGATGAATTGCTTAATAAAGCTTAAATAGAGAGAATAGTTCATTTGGAACAGACACAACAGCAGCTGTGGTCTTTATATTTTGCTTTGTTCAGATAAGATTCTGTGTTTAGAGACATTTACTCTGTTTGTTTTAGAGCAAGAGTCCACAGTTCCAGTGTCGTGCCATTTTCATTCACAACACCGCCCCTTTCTGTGCAATTCTAGGCCTACGTTTGTTTATGTGTTTATCTGCTTTGTGTTTTCTCAGTGAACTGAATGGATTCTTTTGTCGGGAAGTCATGATAACAGTGTCATGATAATATTCACAGCGCTGTAGTCATCAGGAGTTCAGTGTGGGGATATATTAAGAGACATGTCTTTCTGCAAAACATTGGCTTTATCTGTGCTCAGGGGTGACTGACCCTGGGATCTGCAGTGCATTGTAAACGTTAATCCCAATGTGCCTGTGAGTGAATTGGGTTTTGTTAAATTGAAAATAATCCAATTGCCTTCGTGGCTCTGCATTTTGTATCTCCGTAACAGGCTGAAACGGCATAAATTTAGATATGAATCCTGGCCCTGTGTGCTCTGCGGCCCTCCCTGACTGCTCCTCTTTATTTAGGCTTTAATTGGGTTGGTGGTAGAAGGGAGAAAGTTTCCAAACTTCCCAAAAAAGAAGAAAAAAAAAAAAAACTAAGTAACTTCTTTATTCGAGTCGCGAGTACGAATGAGACAATTAATGGTGTATTATTTTCATGGAAAACTGTATCAGTCCAAAACTAAAATTAACTTTACACAAGTGGGGATTGATGGTAATAAATTGGTTTCTGAGCAGGAATTACACTAATTAACAAATGAGATTAGTTTTAATTGTCTACATCAAGGTCCCACTCCAATATTAAAAGCAGTGAAGCTTATGAGGCAGCTGCTGCACTCCCACCACCGCACTCACAATGCACTGCAAACTGCTGGGTTTTCTTACTGCTCCTACACCTTTTTTTTTTTTCAACATATATATATATATAAAGTATACGCCGCTTCTCTTACACTCCTACACACAATAAGACCTTCCACCCCAAAGAAATGTACAAAACACACGTACAGTGTATGCAAATACATGCAACTGGTGAAAATCCAGTCAATCTCTAAACAAAAAAAGTATTTTTGGATGAATATATTAAATACAAACCATCATTTGAAACACACAAATGCTCAAATGCGTACAGTATGAATGTGTGTTCCTAAAAACATGTTATTAATACATGAAAGTTGGGCTGCTCGATTACGGAAAAAAAATCAATATCATGATTATTTTTGTCAATATTGAAATCACAATGATTCAAATGATTAATTTTGAGTTTCACATGCATTTATTCAGCATTTCTCTCAAAAAAACGCTTTGTTTTTGATTCTGTATGCAAAACATTCAAATGGAAAATACATTTAGGCTACAAATATCTACTTTACAGCTGTTGTACAATGGAATGTATCATGTGACTCTCAGAAAAAACTAATGAAAATAAATTGTTTCCACTTGATTTTATGAGTTTTGAGATCATTTGATCAAAATTCCATGAATTGCACAGCCTTACATGGAGGGCAGTCTTTCATGAAATAATAATTAATACATTAAATTAAATAAGTCATGTACTGAAAACAGAAGGAGTGAAATATAAAACACAATAAATACATTCATATCATAAAAGTGACACTCCTGGTTTTATTGTCATTCATCTTGTTTAAGCTTTGGTAACGTTTTACAAACATTTGTGTTTTATATTATTCAAGATGAATTTATTTGAGTCATTATTGTTTTTTGTTGATGGAAAGTACAGTTATTCATGAATGATCAGATTATTTATTTTTCCATCAGTGAAAGACAGTACTCTTCAGTTTATATTTTGCACCCTAAATGTACTTGTTATTTTTCATATGTTAAATTTAAATATAAGTTTGTTTGTTTACAAAGTTTTTGAAAATAAACACAGACACCGTTGGCACAGGAACAAGTTTAACCAAGTTATTTCAATCAAAACGGCTGAAGTGAGAATTTGGGCTAAACTTGGCTAAAAATGTATATTTCAGGGGGAATTCTGCTGTAAAACATTTGAGAACCACTGAAGTAACGTAAAACAAAAAAAGAAAAAAAGGGGAAAAAATAGCTGAACGCTGTCGGTCCAGCTTTTGCTGTTTTTTTGTAAATATGTTTTATTGATATTTAAAACAAGAAGAAAAGAAAAGCATATCTACCATGTACCCACCCAGCGGCCCAGGCTCACACCATACCCCAAACCCATCGAACACCCACCCACTGGGTTACAGGTTATCGAATACACACTTGGGGAAAAGAAAAAAAGGGAGGGAGAAGACATAAAATACAATAAATACAATAAATAATGACAAATAGGTTAATTTAAAAAAAAAAAAAAAGAAAGAAGAAGAAAAAGGTTGCTCAGTGCTGTTGTAGGTCATGTGATTTCCACCGTCGTCAATATCAAGGGGTACTTGTAAAGAGTCGTAATAGGGAAGAAAGGGTCTCCATATCTTGAAGGAGTGAGAAAATGCTTTAAATGTGTACTGGAATTTTTCCAGTTTTAAAAAATACATAACATCTTCAACATAATGTGAGGACAGAGGTGTCTGTTGTTTCCATTTAAAGACGATCAAACGCCTCGCTAAGAGTGTACCGAAAGCTGTGGTCGGACAGAAGGAGATTATTCTGACTTTAGGCCAAAGAGTGCACGTCTGGCTTTAAGACTTTAACCACGTCACATGCACAGTTCTGCAAAAAAAGTGTGCAAACCATATAATTAGCAGTGCACACTGAGCTGAAATGTAGAATTTCAGAGCATTTCTATGCCCTATAAAAGGGTAACCATGATTCTTGTTTTTTTTTTTTTTTACAATTTTTATTTAGTTCTCATTTAACAGTACAATACAGTCTCCTCAGTTGAGCAGGAAAAGAAACAAAAGAACAAAAAAAAGAACAGCCTGTGTTGTGTCAGAATATTTTAAGGTCCATTAATCGACATATTTGTCCCTGAACGTCAGCCGTTTTCCCCAGTTTTTCATGAAGAGATTTTCTTTTAGCTTCAGTTTAGATGTAAGATGTTCCATGACAAGTATATCATCTATGATTAAAAGCCTTTGTTTATGAGACGGAGCATCAGTCTTAAGCCGGTTCATTGTTATGGGTTTGGTCCTGGCCACCAGGAGGATCTTGACAAGATATCGGTCTCCTTTCAGCACCGTTTCTTTTTCTTTTTTTTCTTTGTCTGCATTTATTCTCATAGTTTAACACCACAAACAAGGTGTCAATTTTTTATGAGATTGATGCATATTTTATTCTCGCAGCCGCATATTTTCATACTTAGCGCGTGGCCATCACCAGCCCTCCCTGGGAGCTAAGTTGTCATTCTTTATTAAATTTTCCTATCAATTAAGAAACAGGGAGGTTGAGTTAAGGGGGACAAATAGAAGATAGCAAAAGACGAGATGAATGGGGAGTGATAGAGACTGTGTTCATCCCAACAACAACTGACACCACTTCCAAAAACAAACAAACAAACAAACAAAAGAAAAATAGCATTAAGCGTGTTACACCCAGCTCGTGTGGGGAAAGGGAAGTAACAAAAAACTCAGGTGTTACGAGCTAATTATACTTATTTATTAACAAAAGTAAAGTGTATTTTTCACAATAAACAAAAGGGTGAGGCAACGAACAAGAGTGCTGTGAAAAACGAGAACAAAAGGAGACTCAAACCTCGAGTTATAACGTACTAACTTAAAAGGAAACAACCAAAAGTCTGTTCTCTATTCTAATAAAATAAAGAAAAATACAGTAGAAGCAGCACTCAGTCTTCTAATGAGGCAAACAGAAATATCCAGGTGTGTGCAAATGTGTCAAAAACAAAACTTGTGCCTCAAAGATTACAAGGTTCTCAAACCAACTAGTACAAAGCTCACCATTCTAGCTCCAGAGAGGCTCCAGGGCTTCACTGGGTGTCAGCTGGCCCACGAACTCTGGTCCTCTGATTGGCTGTCCATCCCCACAGGTGAACGGTGTTTCTGTAACCGCAGACTCACACGCAGTTCCCCAGAATATGAATATGGCTGCAGCCATAACGAAGCACCTGGATAGTTTAGAGTACGTTATCAGAGGACATGAGTGGGAGGAGAATGTACCGAGTGCATGAGTTTAGTGTAAAATCCAGAGAGAGGTTCAGCACATACTGCCAGGCAGAGGTGGCAAAAGTACTCACATTCTGTACTTAAGTAGAAGTGCAGTTACTTGGGTGAAAAAATACTCTCATAAAAGTAAAAGTACTGATTTAACTCCTTTACGTAAGTAAAAGTTAAAAAGTACAATTTCTCAATTGTGATAAAGTACAAAAGTAAAAAGTAAAACTGCATTTTTTTTTGTTTTTTTGTTGCCATAAATGACACAATAGTTATTTAACCAAAATCATATAGAGAATGTTCATGGGTACGGGCACAGGTCAAATTCAACAAAATACAGGTGGGTAGCAGCAAAGAAGTGGAAAAAAAAAAAAAACCAAAATTCATGGATGAAAATAATTTTCAGGACATTCAATGATAATCATCTAATTTCACCGTAGTTTTATTTTGAAGTGAACTTCAGCTCTTTTTATATTTGGGTAAAAAGACGTCCCTGAGCAGCACGTATGAGAGATTTATGAATGGTGTGTGTTTTATTCAAAAATAAAGCCTTTAAAAGTGAGTTAGTGAGTAGATTATGGGTTTAATCAGGGGTTCTCAGCTTTGCAGGTATGTTCACAGCCTGTACTCCTACTCTCCTCCACCGGTTTTCCCTCTGAAGTGAAATATTTTACGTACTGTCACATGCTTTTAGTTTGAAAAAGTAATGAGCCTATTCTGAGAATGTAACTAGTATAAAGTACAGATATTTATGAAAAAATGTAGGGAGTAAAAGTAGAAAGTTACTAGAAAAATAAATACTCAAGTAAAGTACAGATTCCTAAAAAATCTACTTAAGTACAGTAATGAAGTACTTCTACTTAGTTACTTGCCACCTCTGCAGCAGGTCCCATCAGTTCTTAGCAATGAGACCCGACAGGAGCTGGTAAGCCCTGAACCAACATGCAAATGTGGTGGACACTGAGGTCCGAAACAGACACCACCGCTTCTTTCAAATGTTTGAGATAAAGAACAAGGCGAGAGTTTGGAACTGCATGTCCCAACACGTCACAGGGAGCTGAGTGAGGGAATGATCTCATCTTTAACTTCAAGCTGATTTTAAGACTTCAAACTTTCATTAAAGACACTAAGGTGAGCCGTGAAAAAATGTAACAAAAAGATCCATAAAATCCTTCCAAATCCGCTCTGACCTGCAGCACCAGAGCAGTGCTCCGACAGACTGAGGGATGTTCTCAAACTACGGCAGCAGGGCGATACTTTTAAGACGGTACTGGTCGGATCAGCAGCTTTTCACAGGCCACAGTGTGTGATGACGGCAGCGAAGATGAATATCGGAAAAATCCAGCATCAGCCTCCTCCATCACCTTCCACCTCCGCCTTTAGGCTTCGCCCTCTCCGCGGTCCTCCTCCACTGCCAACACCTTCACCTTGGGTTCCCCGCGGCCACGTCGACAGCCCCGTTATTCTCCGTTCGCCCCAGAGAAGAGACGATCAAGAGAGAGAGAGAGAGACTTATGGAGTCCTGGGGCCGTCAGGGCTAATCCAGAGCCACAGGACACAGAATGAGCTTTCTTTCATTCTGTCTCTTCGTCTGTATCTCTCCATCTTCTCCCTGAAAACACTTCTTTTTTTTTCTCTCTCTCTCTCTCTCCAACCACACTGGCTGTAGGCTAATTCTTTCCTTTCACTCCCACCGCCCCTCCATGTTGTTGTGGCTTTATTTTCTTTTTCGTATTGTCCAACTTTCTCTCACTTCTTCTCTTGTAGAAAAGAATGAAAGAATGAAAGACAGAGCTGTGACCAGGAGCAATTTGAAGTGTACCAATTTCTATTCCTGCTTGGTATGAGTCCGTGATGTGTTTGCACTTAGTTTTTCCTCTTGGGGTGAAAATGTGTTGTAGCAGTGGAATACTATGTGAGGAAACAGGAGCACAACAAATCTGAAGTACCCCCCACTTGATTTCCTTTCTTTTTTTTTTTTTTTTGCTTTTGCTTATTGACTTGGTCTGAACCCATGAACAACCACTGCCGACCGAAACCATCTCCTGATCTACACTGTTTAACACCTGCTGATCCACTAATCCTATCAATACATGGAAATAACTAGTAAAAAATGCAGTTTGTCATCTTTTCATGGTCATCAGATATGACCCATTTGGACATTCAGAGGCTCCGTAGTTACCATGGAAACACCGTCATCTCGTTGATTCATCAGTAAAACCCATGGAGTTGGATCAATGACAGTGGATGGACACACTGGGTTTATGTTCCGCTGATGACATATTTTGCTGTAAATGTCACTTCTTCATTTTTCTCAGACTTCTTCAACTCTAATCTGAGCTTTTCTGAACATCTCCATCATCGGTGTCAAAGTCATTGTAGTTCAGGGGCCACATTCAGCCTCATTTGAGCTCAAGTCGGCCGGACCAGTACCATAATAACACAAGTGATGTAAGGCACAACAAACCCCGCCCCTCACACATATTATGTAAGTTAACGTTCTAACTTTGGCCTCAATCCGGCTGATGTCATCATGACAATGCATGTGCCATTATAATTAAACGAGGGACAAAAATATTTGAACTAGAAAAGCACTCGGAGAGCGCAGACCTCCGCCAAGGTAGTGTTGTTTTTTTGGTTGTTTTTTTAAGGTAGTGTTTGTAAAAAAAATTCCAGGTAATGTTTGTACTTTTTTTTTTTTTTTTTTAAGGTCGTGTTTGTACTTTACTCCACTAGATGGCGGTGAATGACCTCATATGCAGATCTGTGCCCCCATGCCCTATCTCGCAATGATAAAGAATCCTTTAAAAAAAATTCCTGGATTTTTTGGAAAACTTAATCATCTCCTCCATGACCCAGAGCAGACATATCCTGAAATTTGCATCAAAATCCATCCATAACTTTTTGAGTTACGGTGCTAACAAACAAAGTTAGATGGATGGTAACAAAGAAACAAACGCACAGTAAAACATAACCTCCTTGGCGGAGGTAATTATCCATGTGCATACCAGAATGCATTGGATCTACAAATGCACTAAACATTTAGGAACAACAATAACATAATAAAATAATGGATGCCAGGCACAACAAACCCCGCCTCCACATGTATTGTGTCCATTATAAGTAAAAGGGAAGATTTTAGAAAACAAAAAAAAAAAATTGAACTTTGACCTACCTTTCCCAAAATGTAATCACATCTATTCTGGGTCACTGGCAATCTATGAACCCAATTTGGTATGAATTTATGAATTCAACCAGTAGTTTTGCTGCTAAAATTTTAACAAACAAAGAAACAAACTAAACCAAAAACGATACCTTTTGCGTCCCCTTCAGGGGGCGGGACAACCATAACAGTTTGGAGAGTTTGGCACTAAAATGTGACTCCCTTGACTCATAATACCTTCAGTGTCATTTTGACACTTTAAAAATTCATCCTGGGATTGGACCTGAAAAATGTAGGTAAACAATACACGGATTGGAGGATGAATATGACAGAACCTGGTCACAGTTCATAACTGAGAGCCTTTTACTTAACTCCCTGTGTTTGCTTTATGTATTCATTTTTCTTGCTTTATCTTCTTCTCTTTGACTGCCATCCCAGCCTTATGTCAGAGGTGCAAAATGTTAGTGGTATGACCAGAATTGTCAACCCAGATTGGTTTGAGTCTTTTCTTTTTTGGTGTTTTATTTGTCCATTTGATATATGTGTTTTTATGTGGATGTATTTGCGAGGATGCTCTCTGGATCGGGGGTGAGGATGTCCATAACTTTTGTAAGAAATGCTTTGGTAATGTCACTGTTGTTTATATGGAAAAATGCTAAATATAGTTTTAAAAAAATAAATAAATAAAAAAATGTATCCTGGGGGCCTGATTGGAACCTTTTGGAACCGGTTTTGGCGCATGGACCGTATATTTAACACCAGTGATCTACATGACCAGTAAATGAAACCTAGGAAAATACCTGATGTTCAGTGAAAAAAAAAGGGGAAAATGTCCAAATAAATGGTGACAAGTTAAAAACAGAGGAAAACGTATTCTGGAACTGCTATAAAAAGTAACACTGGGCTTTTATGGGTTAATGCAAATGTAAGTCTGGCCAATAAGAAAACAATAATAATACACATGTAGAATTTGCCACCAAGGACAAAGCTGAAACGAGTCTGTCCTCACCTGGCTAACTTTCTTTTCCTCATTAGAAAAACCATTAAATGCCGGGACAGCAACAGCAGTGGATGATGCCCTTGGCTGAAAATATTCGGCATTGTTATTACGATGATTATTTTCCTCAGTCACATAAAAGTAGATGATGAAGGAAATGAAATAACAACAACTGGAGAATACAAGGCAGGAGCGGGGCTGGCGGGTGAAGAATGGCTCATTGGAAAATGTCACAATACATCATGCAGCAGCTAAACAGTCAAGAAGACTAATTCACAGGTGGACTACAGCGAGGTAATAAGAGGCGAATACAGAAAGATGAATGAAGGCGAACCCGCAAATGAGAAAGGGGAGGACATGAGAGCAACAAGAAGGAGCTTTGAAGGGGAGTGATTTGAGAAATGATATGATTATATACAGAAAATTCAGCTTAAATATAGTTGAAAAAGAGCCTATTTTCCTCCCACCTGCACAACAGCACAATACCAACCCCTAATGCCAAAGGTAGTACATACTCCGCTGCATTTTCACATTTCTCTTCATTTGCCCCAATGGATTCACAAGTTCACTGTTATTATAACTGTTTCACATCTCTGTTTGAGCATTGAATAAGCACATGTCATTTTCCACGGCTAAAAAGTAAGGCTGAAAGATGCTTTTACAGTGGACTACCTGCTTTTCCTTTGCAATTTGTGAAAATGGGTACTGTATTGTGCTCAGCCGCAATGTGTTTCCACTGCCAGTACAGATCGTACAAGGTGAGGAGGAACCAAAACACTGAAAAAAACAACATAAAAGGAGCAAGTGAACACAACAAAACCATCCGCATGGCGTTTATAGGAAAGAAAACATGGTTTTAGGCTGGAAACATGTACTTTATAGGAAAGAAAAACTGTTTCTAGGCTAGGAACATGTACTTTATAGGAAAGAAAAACTGTTTCTAGGCTGGAAAAATGTACTTTATAGGAAAGAAAAACTGTTTCTAGGCTGGAAACATGTACTTTATAGGAAAGAAAAACTGGTTCTAGGCTGGAAACATGTACTTTGTAGGAAAGAAAAACTGGTTCTAGCCTGGAAACATATCGTTTATTGGGGGAAAAAATGTTCTAGGCTGCAAACATGTACTTTACAGGAAAGAAAAACTATTTATAGGCTAGGAACGAGTACTTTATAGGAAAGAAAAACTGGTTCTAGGCTGGAAACATATCGTTTATAGGGAAGAAAAAATGGTTCTAGGCTGGAAACATGTACTTTATAGGACAGAAAAAGTGGTTCTAGGCTGGAAATGTGTACTTTATAGGAAAGAAAAAATGGTTCTAGGCTGGAAATGTGTACTTAATTGGAAGAAAGCAGTGTGGAAGACCTACTGTATAAACTGCACGTATTTGTCACAATGTGAAGGAATAAGACAAAGCTACAGTACATATGTATAATGCTCTCTTTAAATCTGCATTCTTATCTCTTTACTGCAACAGTCTGAATGTGTAAAATGCTGCAGATCCATCCAAAAAATGCTGTTTCCTCAGAAAACTTTTAAAGATTTCTTAGTGCGTTTCCAAGAGAGATAGGAAAGCAATTAATTTACAACTATATCTGATCAGGATTTGTTTTTACAACTTTAATTGTAAGCCAAAAAATAAAGAATGTGCCAGTTTGTTTTTATTTATTTATTTATTTATTTATTCAGAGAAGCTGAAGATTCCGTTTTTCTGTCAGTTCGACTTGTTCATCTGTAGATTAATCTATAAAAACTTGGTACAAATTATATCCGATTGGTTTTCGACTGTATTTTCTCTTGGTTTTTAACCCAGACAGACCCAGTGCTGCGATTATGACAGTTCCCATAGGATTTCTTCTCTATTTTGAACTTTTCTCAAGTGATTCATCACCATTTATTTGAACATTATGCTCAATATTTTTGCATTCTTCAGTGAAAATCGGGTATTTTCCTATATTTTATTTAGTGATCATGTTGATACCCATGAAAGCTCAAATTAACCCATAAAGACCCAAACATCCACTGGTGAACAAAATCCTTTCCTGGTATAAACTGTTCAATATCTGCTGATCCACTAATTCTATCAAAACTGTTTACATGGATTGATAGAATTAGTGGATTGGTGTAAAATACAGTTTGTCATCCTTTCATGGTCATCAGGTATGACCTGTTTAGACATTCAGAGGCTCTCTAGTTACCATGGAAACACCGTCATCTTCTACAACACTGGATCACAGTGGATGGACACACTGGGTTTATGTTCAGTTAATGATATATTTGACTGAAAAGGAACATTTTTCTTCAGTTTTCTCTGTTGTCATATAATAACCTTTGGATTTACTTAGAGTTTTCATGAATATATAAATTAAATATAGGACAATACCTGATTTACAGTTAAAAAAAAAAAAAAAGATATTTTAATAAATGGTGATAAATCACTTAAAGGTTAAATAGAGAAAAAGGAACTTAGACAAAAGTAACACTTGGTTTTTAACGGCTTAAAGTTCAGGGTTACTTTATCAGAAACAGAGAAAATGGAAGGAAAAGGGACTTTTTCAGTCACATGTTAAACTGAACATAAAAACAAGTGTGTTCATCCACTGTCATTGGTCCACCTCCATGGGTTTTACTGGTGAATCAATGTTATAGAAGTGTTTCCACGGTAACTACAGAGCCTCTGAACGTCCAAATGGGTCATATCTGATGACCATGAAAAGACAACATACTGTATTTTACACCATTTATTTACATGTATTAGTAGGATTAAAGCAGTGGTTCCCTACCTTTTTTGGTTCGTGACCCCATTTTAACGTCACAAATTTCTGACATTTTGAGAAGTTTTTTGCTAAACTTAAATGGGTTTGATCATGTGGTAGTTTGCTATACAAATGCAATATAAATGCAAATATAAATAGTAAATAAAAGTTAATTTTAGATGACATTTAGGCTATATACTGTATTATATACGCAGAGCCGGCTCCAGCCTCCATTGGGCCCTAAGCTTTATTTTCTCAGATGCTAAAGCTGCACATTCTTTTCGTCCAAACACCTTCAGTTCCTTTAAGATTCTGGGTTTTCTTGCATGAACTGCATGTTTGACACCTCCCCAAAGTGGCTCAATGACCTGACAGTCAGGAGGCTGAGATGGACACGCCTCCACCTTCACTTTTTTCTGCTGTAGCCAATGACAGGTGGACTTGGCCTTGGGTTTTGGTTCATTGTCATGTTGGAACATCCGGGGCCATCCCATACCCATTCAGTCAGGGTGTGTAAACTTATGAGCACAGCTGTACATGCATATGCTCTGTGCGGTGTGACTATCTAGACAGGTTGAAGTGTATTAACACATGATCGACTCAATCAAGAAATGCCCTCTCAGATATTACATCCTGCATTTTATTCAAACTTGATTTTCATCAGGAAAAGTGTGTGGTGTTTAAATTATAATGACAAATATATTGAATCATTAAAAAAAAAGTGTTTAGTGATTTTTTTTTAATCAATTACTCGAAATTTCAGGCGACCCCAACATCGAAAAACACTGGATGAATTAACTTTTTTTTTTTTAACTTTTTATATCAGTGAATGATTTTGGTTCCAGTGGATGTTTGGGTCTTTATGGGTTAAAAAGAAGAAGAGCTTGTTCATGGTTCATTCAGAATGCTTTAGATAATAGAAGACACTTCATTACAGTTGAACGCCCCTGCCAAAATGTAGTCGTCTTCAAACGAAAAAGGATTCCGAAGCTCTGTGACTTGTAATTTTCGCTCGGATTTTGGAGTCTTATCTGGTTCTTCGGTTCCTCTCTTGCCGTCGTGCCTCGGCGAGTCCCCAACCTTGTTAAAAATGCCTTCAGATAACCCGTTTCATTCTGTCCCATCACTCATCGGAGTCCTCTGGGCTTCGGCAAACACTATCACATGACACTCTGCTAATCTGATTGGCTGATCAGAACTGTAAATGAAACCAGCCACCTCCAATTACAATAGGCACAAGTCATTAAGAGAGATGACTTCGGGGAGGGAAGCGGTGCTGGGGACAGGTGCATCGCTGCTAGTCTGGCAAATTACTTTCAGAATGGAGTTTGGGTTATCAGTTGTTGGCTATTATACCAAGTGATTGGAGACGCGGGGTATTGATACGGCTTAAAGCGAGCTTACACTCTGAGCTCTTTTTGTGCTAATTAAACACCAAAATTGCCTTCCTTGGGAGATTTCCTTCCTTGGTGTGTTCTGACAAAAACACAGTCACAGGATTTTTACTGTGATAAGCTGCAGGATCAAAATGAAAAAAAGGGGAAAAGTATCTATAAAAGTGAAGCAAACTTTAATTAGATGTGTGAAACCTGTGCTATTCACAGCATCTACACAAGCACTAATCTATCTAATTTCACTTCCTAAAAGCTGCCTTTTAACTGTTGGCTGTAGTTGCAGTCTGTTGTAGCTACTTTTCGAAGAAAAAGTATGAACAGAAAATCAAAACCACAGAGGATTTCTGCTGCAGTAACTTTCCAAGGAGACAAACAACTTTTCGATGTACTCTGGGACTTTGTTTCAAGTGCAGGAACCAGAGCCTAAATTGTGCTTCTGCAGAACAGGTCCAACTAAAAGACCCCTCCCCGTGGGCACAATTTCTCAGCGGTTCAGGAACTACCGAGAGTTAGCTGGACTGATGATTGCTTCTGATAGGAGAAAACAAAGACTCAGCAGGAGCTTCCCAATTTGCAAGGAGGTCCGAGGTGCGTCTGTGTGAATTTTAGATGAGAGGGTGGGCATTTCCACAGCAGGAATTGGAAAAGGAAGCTGTTGGGATGGCAACTAGTTCAACCCTTAAAGACCTAAACGGCCACTGGCGACCAAAAGCATCTACTGATCTAAACAGTTTAGGAAGGGTTGAAGATGGATCTGTGGAGTTGAATTAATGAAGAACTCAGACCCAAGCAGAGCATTTACAGTTCATGTAGAGCACAGAGAAATGATTGAAAACGTATGATTCCATTTAACCCTTTCATGCATACTGGTCACTACAGTGGACAGTTATTCTACAGCTGTTCTATTGTATATTCATGGGTTTTGTTGTTGTTTTTTGTGTTTGCATTTATTCTCATAGTTTAACACCACAAACACTGTGTCAACTTTTTATGACATCGATGCATATTTTATTCTTGCAGCCAAATGTTTTACTATTTAGTGCGTGACCGTCACCAGCCCTCCCTGGAAGCTAAGTTGTCATTCTTTGTTAGATTTTCTTATTAAGAACCAAGGAGGGCTGTTTGATGGAGGAAATCATGTCTCATTTAAAACTGGAACATTTAAGATATGCTGTGAATGGTTCCCTTCAAGCATATGAGAGGATCTGGCAACCAAATCTCAGCTACTATGAAACTAGTTTCAAAGTATAGCCCTCCAATTCTCAATTTTTCTTTCTGTTTTCTTTTTATTTACCCATTTTCATTTATTTATTTTTGAAATTTATGTACTTGTGTGTTGTGTTTTGTAAATAATCATTTGTGTCACACTGTCACTAATACTCTGTTACTCCAATTACTTGATGTTCTCCTTATGTTTCCACTGTTTTTCTGAGCACCAACTCTTGTCTTTATGTATTTTGTGTATTTTTGTGCTGTTCTTTAAAAAAATGTTAAAAGCAGTAAACAGATTTGAATAAAATAAAAAAGAACCAAGGAGGCCAGTGCTGTACCATAGCAAGTTAAGGGGGACACATAGGATAGAGCAAAAAAAAAAAAAAAAAAAGGGGGGGGGGGGTGAAGAGCAGTGCTATTTTGGATGCAGGAGTGATAAAGACTGTGTTAATCTCAGCAACAACCAACACCACTTCCAAAAACAGCACCGAAAACAAACAAAACAAGAAAAACAGCATTAGGCTCCGGAACTGTGGAGGTCTTGATCATTTAGAGTACGTCACCAGAGGACATGAGTGAGGGAAGAAGAGGGTTTTGTTGTTTTAGTTCCATATCAGACATTTGGATACTTATGCACTATCCCATAATACCCTGACATTCATACCATTACAGTAACTTTACTGTTCTAGATAAACCTGATCTACATGTAACATGTTTGAGTGTAAATCAATTGCTAGACTGTAATGAACCGTTTTCCTCTTTTTTTTTTTTTTGCATATTATCTCCATGAAATGAGTAAGAACTACAGAGTATTAGAGTATGTTAAAAATGTGAGAAAACATCAGATTAACTGCACGGAAAAAATAAATAAATCACATTTTCACACTTCATACTTTTTTTAATCAGTTTATGATATTGAATTTTAAATACATGTTTCCTTGCTTCAAAAATCAAAGAAATTGTGTCCACATGACTGGACATTTTAAAAATTTCAAATAGGTTCATTAACAATTTCAATCATTTTTTCATTCCCAAAGAGCAATAAAAACATTCAGGAAAAAAAAAAATCTTGATCAAGGTCCTCAAAATGCATGCATCAAAGTGTAAAAACAAAAACAAAAACACTCCTTTAAGCATTGTTAAAAATAGAGAAAAAAAATCAATTGAAACTGCCTCAAAAGTAGCAATGGGTCTGTATGGGATAAGGTGAGCCATAATAACAATAATAATAATAATAATAATAATAATAATAATAATAATAATAATAATAATAATAATGATAATGATAATGACGATAATGATAATAATAATAATAATGATAATAGTTGTAATAATAATAATGATGATGATAAGGATCATAATGATAATGGTCATGATGATAATAATAATGATAATTATGATGATGGTATATTATTATTATTATTATTATTATTATTATTATTATTATTATTATAAAAATAAGGGCGACAGTGGTTAGCACACGTGCCTCACAGCAAGAAGGACCCGGGTTCGATTCCCGGGCGATCCTTGGGGACCTTTCTGTG
>JAQQZY010000024.1:2602672-2613211 GCA_030068375.1 Ostorhinchus rueppellii | reverse complement strand
CCCTCTGTGTGCCAGGGGGCCGCGCCATAGCCAATGGCGGAGCAGCTCCGAGCGCTGACTGGAACAGTACCGTAAAGTATGTAATAATTACGCCGTTCATAACTTGAAATTTCTTTCATTAGTAGAGTCAATATTTTACCATAAAGGATTTACGTAACCTGGAAATTTCGTAGGTAGAGTCGTTCGTAAGTAGAGGTACCACTGTACACATTAGAAACATTTAAAACTGTCAAGTTGGCAGAAGAGACTGAAGCTGATCGTGAGAGTGATACAGCGGAAGATCACTATAAATTTCTGGGGAGAACCCTGAGAATGACATTGATCATCTCATGACCATTGTTTATTAGAGAGGATGAGAATTATTTCCATAACAGGGCGTCACACTGACACTGTTGCAAAAGACCCAATTTGACGTGTTGAACATGATTTGACCCTGAAAATGAGGCTCAAAGTCAACACCCAAAGAACTGATCAGCAGCTTCCCAGGTTGCACCGAAATACCAAAAACTAAGGAGAACTGATGATTTGGTGAAGTGTAACGGAACTGATACTGATGGGCAAGAGCCAAAAACTACAAACAAACTGTAAATATGTTTCTAGGACGATGAAAAACTCATTACTGTTCAATAAAATCAAACTTGCCATGGTGGTTCCATGAATCCGCTGCTGTGGAAAAACTTCTAAACCTCAAGTTCAGTGAGTCTTCGTCAAATGAGACTCAACATCGAGTCACCTCACAGACTACACTACAGGTAATCATGGCTCTGGCAATCAGCTGATGGTTTTAATTCAGCCAAGATCATAATCAGAACAATTAGACTATGAAACCGCCCATTAATTCTGGGTTATGACCGTATGCCAGAGGCTAGTGGAATAATCTCTATTATGACCTTCAAAATTGCTGTTATAACAGTCAAAGTTATTAGTAACCGTGGCATAAAAAGCTGACCTGAGACTGGCTGAAATTGGGAAGGATATAATAAATAATCAAGCTGGATATACTGTCCTGATGTTCTACTGAGAAATACAATTTTATGATCACTACCCAAGCTTAGAGGGCCTCTGTGCTCGGTTTTCCAGAGTGCGCTACATAGCACACATGCATATTACAGGACCACAACAGACTCTGATGATCCCCCTGGGCCACTTGTGTCACTTTGCCACCAATGGTATCAACTCAACGGGCGTTGATTCAGCACAGCTTGGCTTGTTTTGGCTGCTAGTATGTTGCATCTTCACTGTGGGCATAGCCTTCCCTCACCACAGCTGGTCATCATAACAATACAGCGTAAACGATCGTGACATCGATTTCAGCCCCTTTGCAGCTACAAGCAATTCAGCAATGGAAGGATGAGAGTTAGAATTCTTCAATGTTTGAAATAGAATATCATGATTTTTTTTTTTTTTTTTTTTGGTGAGAATAGAGCTTTTCAGGGTTAACCCATAAAGACCCAGTGCTACTTTCATGTCACTTCCCAAATGAAATTGTCTCTATATCCAACCTTTCTTACATGATTTGTCTCCATTTATGTGTAATATTATCCTCTGTATTTATTATTTCATCAAAATAAATCAGGTATTTTCCTGAATTGAACTGAATTTCATAAAAGTGGTTGAATCAGCTGATACTAATTTACATGAATTTAATGATTTTTTTGTGTATTTTTCGGCTCAATATGTTAATGAAGTAGGTGATAGGGATATAATAATTACCTCTTCATACAGATGAAGTTGTGCTGAAAAAGATACCAAGCATGGGCATGTTAAACACTTTTATATGGTATATAGAGACTAGTAAAGTATTAAAGTATTACAAAATGGTCAAAATAGGCTCAGGACTTTAAGGGTTAAACTGTTTAGTGTTTGATCTACGGGGCTCCAAGCACAAACACTGTTGATTTTGCTCCCGTTCACTCGACTGTTACATTTCTCTCACTAACATGTTTGACGAACTCCACATTTGTACAATCACTATTTATTCAGATCTGACTTTTATGCCATATATTATATATCAATGCACTCACATGACCTTCCCCAGGCCTGACGTGGAAGAATTTCTGAGATAGGATGTACGGTTAGGGATTGACAGGCAGAGAGTTAGGTCCCACCCACTGCTGCTTGCAAATTAATTTTAATTGATTATTATGGATGGATGGATGGATGGATAGATGGATGGATGATGATGGTTGGATGATGGATGGATGACAGACTGATGGATGATGGTTGGTTTGTTGGTTGGATGGATGAATGGATGGTTGGATGAATAGAAGGATGGATGATGGTTGGCTTGTTGGTTGGATGGATGAATGAATGGATGGATGGTTGGATGGATGGATAGACGCACAGATGATGGTTGGTTTGTTGGTTGGATGGATGAATGGATGGTTCGATGGATATAAGGATGGATGATGGTTGGTTTGTCGGTTGGATGGATGGATGGATAGAAGGATGGATGATGGTTGGCTTGTTGGATGGATGGATGAATGGATGGATGGTTGGATGGATGGATAGACGCACAGATGATGGTTGGTTTGTTGGTTGGATGGATGAATGGATGGTTGGATGGATAGACGGACAGATGATGGTTGGTTGGTTTGTTGGTTGGATGGATGAATGAATGGATGGATGGTTGGATGGATGGATAGACACACAGATGATGGTTGGTTTGTTGGTTGGATGGATGAATGGACAGATGGATGGATGGATTGTAGGATGGATGATGGTTGGATGGACAGACGGATACTTTATTAATCCTGAGGGAAATTATTGATTCTTTAAATTGTAATTGTCTTTTTAACTTGTCTCTTTTCGATTTTTGTAAGAGACTGAACTGAACTGTGTATGAACTGTACGATACTAACACGTTAGCATTCCCACCACCATCAATTTCGACACTGATTTCAGAACATCGCACTGTCACACCAGTTCTTATAGCATTTGGCGTGCTATACATATGCATTTTCATCCTTAAACGTGTTATTCAACGCCATGTGATCATGTGTCAATTTATGCCAAGATCTCCAGTTGACGTAACCCTGACACACGTGGTATTCGACGTGGTGTGAACGTACATAGAAAAAGCAATTAAAAGTGGCATGTATATTTACGCAATTTAATGATATCACTTTTCGACAGCACTCTGTTAAAAATGGATTCTAGCGGGATTCCCCTGTCAGTGAAAAGGACCAAGTTGCAGCAGGTGACCATTTGGGATCCAACACCAACCTGTACACGACTCTGAAAAGTGCTAAAAAGTTGACAAAGGGGTGTGAGGGGGGTGTTGAGGAGGGACGGGGAAGGTGTGGATGTGTGAGATAAGAGTTGTTCAGTGACATCCCCGCGAAAGAGAAAAATGAAGAGCAGCACAGAAAAAACGAGGCGCCGAAACTGAGCCTGGGATGGTTCTTTTTCTTTTCTTCTTTCCATTGAGGCTCTGATCCCTTGAATTGTCCTTTGACAAAAACAGCAAATTTACCTTTTACCTACTTTGATTGGTTAGTTTGTGCGACACTTCAGATCCAAACAAACTGCGAGATCAAACACAGGTTCCTGGAGGTGAGCTTCCCGTTTTGATCAAGAGTCACTATAATGGTTTTCAGTGGGGAAAATGAGTGTGGTCTCCCAAAGTATCTGGGACCAGAGGGCATAATTGTTTATTTTGTTATAAGATTTTCAAGATGTAGAGTTCAGACTATGGCAGCATCAGCCTTGCAAGCTTTGGGTGACTCAAAAGAAGAGGTTGTGTTTATTCATCCATTTATTTATTTACTCTGTCTTTCCTATTTTCTCGGTTATTAGTTTTGTATATCACATATTTGTCACGATTTTTACTATTTAATTGATTTTCTACTGCACAGAGACTTTGTTATAATGCTCTTTTCCATGCTTTTCAATCGATCAATCTTTATTTATATTGCACTTTTCATACAGTAAGGATATAACAAAAAGTGATTTACATATAAAAAAAACAGAAGTAAAAATTGGTACACCCCAAACACTCACACACTCTCATACACACAAACGCGCTCTCTCTCTCTCTCTCACACACACACACACACACACACACACACACACACACACACACACACACACACACGCTTAAAAGGACTGACTTAGCACGAAGGGACTGAGTAGTAAAAGTAAAAGGGGAGGCGCTGTCACAGGGGGGCATCCACTCTACAGGGCGGCCACTGACCCCGGCAACCCAGCGCCACCACCACAGTGCAACATCCTGACCAATGAGAGAGGGCCTAACTGCCACCGAATCACAGCAGCAGGGACCCCCACCCACCAGGAAGGAGCAGACCCCAGGGAAGGAAAGGGCCACAGCTGCCAGAGTCCACACCAGCCCTCCAGCACGGAGGCCCCCCTCTGATGAAACACTGGAGAAAATTTAAAAATACACAAATAAAATAAATAAACTCGAAAAGCAATTGGAGAGTGCAGACCTCCGCCAAGGCAGTGCATGTACTTTCATTCACTAGATGGCGTTGAATGTACAGATCACCACCAAAATCTAATCATCTGTAGGATACCCCATTTCTCACGATCTGTGAAAATTTCATGAAAATCCGTCCATAACTTTTTGAGTTATCTTGCCAAAAGACAAACAGACAAACCAATGCCGATGAAAACATAACCTCCTTGGCGGAGGTAATAAACTAGAAAAGCAATTGGAGAGTGCAGGCCTCCACCAAGGTGGTGTTTTTACTTTTTTTTTTTAGCCTCCATCAGGGAGGTTATGTTTTTACCAGGATTTGTGGGTTTGTTTGTTTTTTAGTTTGTTTGTTAGCAACATACTGTAACTCAAAAAGTTATGGATGGATTTTGGTAAAATTTTCAGGATATGTCTGCTCTGGTTTTAAGGTAGTGTGTGTACTTTCCTCCACTAGATGGCGTTGAATGACCTCATATGCAGCTCTGTGCCGCCATGCCCGATCTCGCAATGATAAAGAATTCCTGGATCTAGATAGTGAGCCGGATCGCCTCCAAAATGTAAACATCTCTTCCTTGACCCAGAGCGGACATATCCTGAAAATTTCATCAAAATCCATCCTGAACTTTTTGAGTTATGTTGCTAACAAACAAACAAACCTGATGGATGGATTGTAGGTTGGATAGACAGACAGACAGACAGACAGACAGACAGACAGACAGACAGACATTATTGATCCCAACCAGGGAAATTCTGGAATGATGTTGATGCATAAGGGTCCGATGTGTTGGCTGACATGAAACTAAAACAACAAAATCCATGAATATACCAGAGAACAGCTGTAGAAGAACTGTCCACTGGAGTGACCAGTATGCACGAAAGGGTTAACGGTAAGTACCTCTTCGAAGCAGCGAAGGAAGATGTCAGTGGTCATAAAATGCTAGAACATCGGACTTTAAATTGAATGGCCATTAAAAGCGCCATCACTTTAACTGTGGAGTTTATCACAGCAGCTTTTTCAATTTCCTCAAATTGAAAAGCCGCCGGTAGGATATGTGAAATTTTCCTCTACTGTCACAGAATTTCCCAAACAGCCAAGACTGTAATGAGTTTTCTTTGTGGTGTCCCAAAGCTCTGTGGGCACTGTTCCCATACTGAGCGCTGGTGGAAGGAGGCGACGTCCCGATATCAAAACAGGTAATACTCAGAACAACCAAAACAAGACAGAGCCGGAAAATATTCTAATTGTTGAGCGGTGGCCTGTGGGATCCTTTTCTCCGTACAGCGCTGGATTATAGAAGGCATACTGTATTGTGCTAAATGCTTCCCAAACCACCACGGCAATAATACTTAGAACACTGGAGTCATTGTACTCGCATCACAAAGGAAAGTAGCTGTTAATGTAGAACACAGCACCTAGGGAGCCCTCGATTTTTTTTTTTTTTCATATTTTTTCCCTTCATCTAACTACTGAAGTGCTCTTTCATTAGCGAACAAGAAATACAGTGACAGGACCACATACTGAGAGCTAAAGTCGATGCGTTGACTGAAGTCTGTTACACCACATCCCTTCAATGCGAAAAAGAGCATTGGCTCAATACATTAAAGGAGGAAATGAACACAGTCGCACACACAGCACACAGATTAAGTGCACGTCCGGGAAGATGCGCGGTGATTCTCGGGGAGAAGTTTTTGATTTATTCTGGATTGGATTACACACAGCAGGACTGGCTCTTTAATGCTTTCTTTTATTCTGCCACTTTGTTTTGCTCTTGTTTTCCTCCTCTGGGTTCTGAATTTCTACCAGGTACGATCATGTATTCAGTTTTGTGTGAAAGAGAATTAACACCTTCCATCAACAGAAACATATTTTTAAAGTAATTACCATAGACTGTCAATAAACAATGGGATCGGTGGATATATTTTCAGTTTTTACGACGACCGCCGCTGCTGATAAACAGTTATGTCGTACTCTGAGAAATGTTCGTCGGAATTCTTGACCTTATATGTGCAAATGTCGTGATGCAACTAGTTATAAATGTAACAAATTAAGCAGGAATTAAAACAGGTTGTAGAAATGCCCTGGATTTGTTGCCAACATGGATATAAAGATGGTTTTGCAGCAGCTGGAGGGTTCAAATTCAAACTGTATGAACTATTAGGGTCCAAATACACAAATAAATGAACCACAGACTAATAAAAGTGGGTTTAGATAAAGATGAGCCCTTTAATTAGATTACAATACAAGGTCATGAACACATGTGAATTTTTGGTTCATGTTCTACAGCAGGAAACTATTAAAACTATTAACTAAATCACTTAGTTTTAGTTTCACCTTCAGTTGTGGCCAAATGTGGGTTTTTTTTTGTTTTTTTTATCTTTATTGAGGCCAACAGGTTACATACAATGTAAGACATTCTCTTCTTCATTTTTTTGTTCTCAGTGCTTTCTCAACGTAATTTCTCTTACGATTGACAAGTTTACAGGTTCTCTTACGAATTACAATAAAATAAATAAGTAAATAAAAATAAATAAGAAAACCACAAGGAATGTGTCACCATAGTCATCCTAACAATGTTTTCTTCACAGATCTATTTTGGCAGCAACACAAACTTTTTCTTTACTTGAATGTCATTTTCTCATTGATAAAAGTCTTTGAAACTCAGAAACAGGTGAAGCAAAATCCTGCACGGGTTTGGGTATCAGCGGGGGAACCACAAATTTTAATGAAACGGGTGAAATATTTTGTGCTGTGTCGGATACAGGTTGGGGTCGGGTGGGACGCAGGAGAATGTGGGTGTAATTTGTGGTTTACATTAGGCTAAAAAACATCATGTGCCAACAAACTCTGTGTTTAGCTAGATAGCTAGATAGATAGACTTTATTGATCGCAACCAGGGACATTCTGGTGTTCCAGTAGCAACATTACAAACATATAATAATAAGGTTCAAATAAAATACAATAGAGACTACAAATATACAATAAGGGCTACCCAAGAAAATGAGACATGATGTGAAATATACTGATGGAATTGAAGTATATACATGATTATATAGATAAGGAGAGTTAGCATGAACTAAAAAAAAAAAAGAAAAACAGTGTGAATATATATTAACCTAGGATGGAATATTTTGTTAACAAATAATACTTGTAAATAATAATTGTATTGTATGTATTGTATTGTGTTAAGCACATTTGTGTTTAATTTTGTCTGACTGATTTTCATTCCGGTTCAGTTCAGATCTCGGGTTTATTCACAGTGGGTCGGTTCGGGTGTGGAATTTTATTTTAATTCTGTCAGGAAACGGGTTGAATGCATGTTTAAATATGACGGGTACAGGCGGTTGCAGTTCGTGTAGGACTCTGATGTGAAGAAATTAAAAAAAAAAAAAAACTTGCAGCAAAACCTTGTGTCGCGGCCCAAACCTTTGTCCATGACTGTTCTGAAGTTTTCACCGACTTCATTAACAATTCGCTGTAACAGTGTTGTGGTCCTTTCAATGACAATTTGATTGGAAAAAGCAGCCACATGCCAATGAATTTCTAACTCGGTTCTTGGGTAAAATGAGTCCATCCACAATGTAAACCTAATCAGTTCTGTCTTTTTCAAGCAAAAATGTCTTCATCTCCCATGGGAGTGATATGTTGTTACAGTGGCACTCGGGGGCAAATGTAGTGATCCGTCTCCAGCTCCTGCTGAAAACATGGACAGCCTGCTTATAATTGCTGGAAAATGTCACCACAGTTGATTACCAGTGATTTGTACTACTGCAAAGGGAATCCAAATAAAAAGTAGACTTGATGAGTGCATTTTTAATGAGTCTCATGCATACTAATGGCGGCATCTCATTCCGCTCCACTTCTTCACATAAACACATGCAAATTTGTGGCACAAGTCTGTGAAAACACAGACAGTCAAACTAATGAATGAAATACACAGATATAAGCTGTCATTATCTCAACTAAGTGGTCAATGTGGAATTATGTCAGTGTCATATTCCCAGCTGTCAGGAAATATCCTCAACAGATTGTTTAAAAATGATACTTGCCCCCCCAAAAAAGACACATTTGTTCAGTTATATATGAAAAAGTACAACGGAGTATTAAGGCCACATTGAGAAAAAAAAAATGGGGGAGTAATTTTTTTCTCTCCTCTTTACCTAGACCAGGGGTGAGCAATCCGGATCCTCGAGGGCCGGTATCCTGCATGCTTTCAATGGATCTTCCAACACACCTGATTCAAATGATGAGCCTATTATCAAACTCTGCAGAAGCCAGATAACAACTGTCAGGTGTGCTGGAAGAGGGAAATATCTAAAACATGCAGGATACTGGCCCTCTAGGACCAGGATTGCCCACCCCTGACCTAGACCATAGAGTTGAAATGTCAACAATAAAGTCAAAATACAGGGTCAAGAGTAAAGCCGAAATGTCCAGAATAAAGTCGAAGTAAGTATTTAAAAAAATACAATTCCATGTGCCAACAATTGCACAGCATCATGAGCTCACTTTCAGATGCTGTAGGCTTACAACCGTCGCCACGTGGTTACGGTCTAGCTGACGTCTGCCGTTATTCACATCCACTGTCGTTATTATCAACTCCATTAAACTGTTTTGTAATTTATTCTTGACCTTTTGACTTTATTCTCAATATTTCAACGTTATTTTCAACATTGCACTTTGACTTTAATTTTTGCCCAATCCCAGTTCACCCCTTGGCACTACCCCTTAAACGGAGCTGGAAGGGGTTGAAATATTCTCTTATGAAATGGGACAACCTTTCTAGACCTGTTATGTCATCGATGCCGCTACAAACAGATGCAACAACTTTGTTTCCGAAAGTATTCCCCATGCTGTCAGCAGCTGTAACCGTCTCTGTTTGGTCATCTTTTTGCGATGATCAAATGATTAAGTTGTCCATGAAGAAAATTCTTTCGTCGTACTGCTGCACTTTTTTTTTTGTTGCGTTTACCTCCATTTTGCTGATGATCCCAATAGAATTATGGGAGATTTCTCCTACCCCTCTGTTTGTAGGGTGGTCTGGAAAATCTCCATTTCAAGGCCCAAACAGCCCTCCCCCTCTGACTCATTGAGAATTGGGACAGCATTACTAGTGGGAGGAGCCAATCGGTGAATTGGGATTGGGTGTTGGAGTTGTCATTATTTAAAATCTATAATAATCATATTTGACATGTTATAACCAGTTTGAGATCATACTGGTCTGTATGCGGCCCCTGAAATATCCTGGGTTTGACATCCTAATTGTTAATATTTCAAGTGTAATTTTTGCATTTTACAAATTCATCCCACGAGCCAAAGTGGATCCTCTGGTGGGCCGGTTTTGACCCGTGGGTCGCATGTTTGGCATCCCTGATTTAGGTGTAAATTTGAGTCTTTAAAAATATATAATGGGAGAGAATGTGCTTCCTTCGTTGCACTGACTAAATTAAAGATGGAATCAATACATAAAAGAAGAAAAGGACAAATTTATTTCATTAACATTTGCTTGAAGCAATAAAATAAATTAGACAGTAGTAATTTCTTATTACGTTTTTTAATTCAAGGGACAAATTGCCAAATACAAGGCCTCGAGACTCTTGCTGAGCAGTCATTAAGCCCTTTTTGTAATAAAACAAGTAAATGATGAGTAGATTAGTGGTTTCAAATCTTGAAAGTGGGAATAAAAATGAGCTTCATTTGTATGCTAGTGTTGGCACGGAGGCTTTGTAGGCCCAGCTGGATGGGACCAGGACCCCTTCTGAGATTCAAAACAAATGGCTACAAACACAAAAATAAGGGGATATATAAGGGAGGCATGTAAAGGGGAAACTGTGGCCTAGGAGGCTTGTGAACAAAGGGTCGCCGGTTCAATTCCCCAGATTTGACAGAAAAGTTGTTGGCTGATGTACCCTTGAACAAGGCACTTAATCCCCCATTTGCTCCCTGGGTGCTTGATAGGACATGCCCACTGCTCCGAGTCCACAGTGTGTGTGGCGTGTTCCTGCGAGGGCATGAGTGACTTCAGATTTTTTTCATTCATTCATTTTCTATACCCGCTTTATCCTCACTAGGGTCACGGGGGTCACATGGAGCCTATCCCAGC
>JAQQZY010000024.1:2560786-2570942 GCA_030068375.1 Ostorhinchus rueppellii | reverse complement strand
AGGATCGCCCTGGAATCGAACCCGGGTCCTTCTTGCTGTGAGGCACGAGTGCTAACCACTGCACCACCGTGTCGCCCACGAGGGGCATCATCCCTCCTAAAAAAAAAAAACAATTAAAAAAAAAAAAAGATTTGAACGAAGCAGGCCCGTTTCCTTCTGTGTTCATCTTTAAAAGTAATTCAGATGGAAGCCCCGTACAGAGGTAGAAGCAGACAGCACCATGTTCACTTGTCTCTATACTGTGTCTACAAGCGGCATGTCTTTCCTACTACCCTAATAATTTATTAGTGTGCTAGATTTTTCAAAATGTCCCCGGGGTTGTTGCAGTCGCCCAGCATCTCTGTAAGAAGTGACTTCTTCAAAAGGACAGTGAAGTCGGCAGGGCCATATGGATCTGCAGAAGGCGCAAGTTTTAACTGTCCTCCTCCAGGCCTGCAGAGATTTAAACCCAGACACTCCAGCATAAATATGGCTCAGGCATGACAGTCATCAGTGCGCTTTGCCAGCTCGTATACAGGTTTCCAAGGCATCTAAGTGCACAGCGTACGTGTGACAGAGAAAATAAGAAAGAAAAAAAAAAGCTACCCTGTATGAGTATGTTTTTGTTTATATTTCTTTAAAAACAGAGAAGATATATACATGATGGGAAAAGTTGATAAGATGCTGAGTAAAAAATAATAATAAAAAACAAAAAAACAAAAACAAAAGCAGGTATAAGGACGTGGCCAAACTTTGTCCATTTTCCAAACCTCCACTGTGACGTACTTCAGGTGGTGCATTCAGTGTTTATGGATAGACGCTTCACATGCCCAAGGGAAGCAGAAAGCAATCCGGAGAAAATTGGAAAATCAATTTTGTCACATTGAAATCAGTTTGATTTTCCCTCTAGTGGTTTCTCTGAGGCGTAAAATTCTGTCTTGATATGCACATTCATTCCACCTCTGTGTGTTTTCTCCCCACTTTACTTCAGACACGTCTCCACACGCCGTCTTACATTACGCCCAGATGCGACGCGTTGGATCAATGGCAGGTTGTAATTTTTGACAGCTAATATTAGAATGGGATGAAGCTATTTTCATAAGTCTGGAGAGAAAAAAAAAAAACAGAAAAGATTGTTTATGTGTTCCCGTGGACATGATTGGAAATGTCTTTAAATCATCAGACGACTGTAAGAAGGACTGTCTGTTTGAGGAGGTAGATAAATAAATGTAAAAGCATGTCAGAAAAAGTCAACACAGAAAGGAAAGAGCGTTATTGGCTATTCGCTGGTTTTTTGTTTTGTTTTTTTTTTTGGTCTGATTGCAAGGAAGAAAAAAAGTTCCATGAAATGAGGGAGAAAAATATTTTCAAGCATGATTTTCATTCGAGCAGTCGTCTCATTTTGATACGACTCATGGAACTTTGAAAATATTAGCGCAAGATTAAATTTATTGCTTCTATTGTATCCCAGTGGAGGAAAAAACACAAGTTTGTTTGATTTTAACCTAATTTTTTCTTGTTTTAAGACTCATTATCATCATACAGTGGGTAGATTTACGCTAATTTCAAGGAATCTCGCCAAACCTAATTTGCCTACCCAATTTTTTTCTATCGAATGTAAGACAATTATGACAAATTTTCAAGTATCTGGCCTCATTTTCTTTCAAGTCGAGCTGGTTTTTTTTTGCAGTTCTAAAAGAAATATGACTGGGATTGAGAAAGAAAAATCTAGTATTTTCCTTGTTTGATTTCAACATTTTTTTCTTCTTTTACGACTCATTATGATCATACATTGGGTAGATTTATGCTAATTTTAAAGAATCTAGCCAAACCTAATTGGCCTACCCAATTTTTATATTGAATATACGACAGTTTGGTTGAATTTTAGAATATGTGGTTTCATTTTCTTCCGAGTTGGGCTGATTTTTTGCAGTGTTAGAAGAAATATGACTAGGATTGAGAAAGGAAAATCTGTCAGTTTCCTTGTTTGATTATAAAAAATTTTCTTGTTTTAAGGCTCATTACGTTCGTACATTGGGTAAATTTACACTCATTTTAAGAAATCTAGCTAAACCTAATTTGTCTCCTGAAATTTTAAAATTGAAATATGATAGTTTGCTTGAATTTAAGAATATCTGGCTTCATTTTCTTCTGACTCAGGCTGATATTTTGCAGTTTTAAAAGAAATATGACTGGTATTGAGAAAGACAAATCTAGTATTTTCCTTGTTTGATTTTAGCATATTTTTTCCTGTTTTAAGGCTCATTGGGTAAATTTATGCTAATTTTTAAAAATCTAGCCAAACCTAATTTGCTTGCCTTATTTTTCTTGATTGAATATAAGACAATTATGTCAAATTTTAGAATACCTGGCTATATTTTCTTCCAACTAGAGCTGAATTTTTGCAGCTTTAAAAGAAATATGACTGGTATTGAGAAAGGAAAATCTAGTGTTTTCCTTACTTGATCTTAACCTTGCTTACTTTTAAAAAAAAAAAAAAAAAAAATGGATATAACACAATTACATAAAATTGTATCATATCTGGCTTCATTTTCTTTCAAGTCAGGCTGATTTTTTTTTTTTTAAATCAGTTTTAAAGAAATATGACTGCTATTCAGAGAAGAAAACCTGGCACTTTCCTTGTTTGATTTTAACAATTTTTTTTTGTGACGTCCCAGCCTAGGGGTTCACTAGGACGTACATAATATGCGCAATTCGTTCACCATCAATTTCCAAGTTACAGAATCCAGACCAGAAACAAAACTAAATTTCACAATATTTATTATTTAACAACTAAAGGAGGGTAGGAGAGGGTAGGGCTAAAACAACGAACAAAAACTCTTCTTCAAAAGGTAAAACTAAATATGCTATTCTCAAAACAGAATAGGAAAAATAAAATACAATATTCTCATCGAAACTCTCCAACGAAAAAAACAGGAGAAAACACCAAACAAGAAGAGTCGCCCTCTCCTACAAATACAACACTATCAACACTGTCAACAACTAACATCAAAACTCTATAGTTACTATTTACAAATTATTAATCGATGACACAATGTCTGGTAGCGAAGCACACACAGGAACGGGTTTGAAGGTTGGCAGTGACCAAGAGAGAGAAAGAACACTGGACTGGATACTGTTTTTAAAGGATGATTCATCATGGTCCTCCAATCTGCTGTCACTTCCTGCAAAACACACACACAACAGCACCCCTACAGGACTGGGGGGAAAACACATACTATACAGAAATGCACATAAATAAACAAATTATGACCCAGGGTCATAACATTTTCTTGTTTTAAGGTTCATTATGATCGTACATTGGGTAGATTTACGCTAATTTGAAGAAATCTCGCCAAATAAAATTTGCTTACCTCATTTTTTAAATTTTTTTTATTGAATATAAGACAATTTTGTTGAATTTAAGAATACCTTGCTTCATTTTCTTCCAAGTCAGGCTGATTTTTTTTGCAGTGTTAGAAGAAATACGAGAAAGGAAAATCCGGAAATCGACCCAAAAAGCCACTGACGACCAAAATTAACCCATAAAGGCCCATTTGGACGTTTGGAGGCTCTGTAGTTACCATGGAAACACTGTTAACTTCTACAACAGTGATTCACCAGTAAAACCCATGGAGTTGGATTAATGATACTGGGTGGAGACATTTTATTTATATTCAGTTAATAATAAATTTGACTAAAAAAGTAACTTTTTTTTTGCAATTTTCTGTTTTTGATTCTGTATTCTCAGCTTTTATGAACATTGACATAATCAGTCAATTAAATATAGGAAAGTACATGATTTACTCCGAAAAAATTAAAAAAAAGAGGATAATATGACAATAAATGGTGATAAATCACTTAAAAAAAAAAGCTTTATATAGAGAGGAAGATTCCCTTGGGAACTGCCACAAAAGTACCAGTGGGTCTTTATGGGTTAATAAGAAAAGTCTGGTTCATGTCAGATGTAAGTCAGGAACGAGTGTCCGTCATAACGGGAGCTAAAACCACAACCATCCTGCTGATCTTCCAAACGGAAGAAAATATAGTGGTAATATCTGTGACGGCTGGTTTATCAGTCTAATCCGGGTTTCTGCAGTCTGCTGTGCTTTCATACACCACCTCCCACTGTCCCAGCTCAAGTGCAGTACATCCATTTCAGAGCCTCGTGAGCCCAAGGAGCAGAGTTGTGAATCAGAAAAGAAGCAAAAGCAACTGGAAAATGGAGGATGGCAGGCGGGGGGCGCAATAAATTTCCCCGTAGTCTCCATAATAACAAGCCTCATGTGGTTCATTTGCATTAAGTTCTATAAAGTAACTTGTAAAGAGCATAAATCTTCAAATAATCACATGTATTTTCTCTGGTCTTTTCATTTGTACATTCTGATTTATTCTCTCCTTTGAGACGGGATGAATATCGGTTCATAGAGACATGCAAGAACACTCGCAGAGAGGGACGGAGTACATTTTCTTTCATGCAGAGATTTAAAACAAGATGTTCTCAGAATTTATAAGTAGTATGGTAAAATGAAAGGACTGATAAGGTCATTAGTGGGAAAATCATACAGAATGCATTTGATAAACTGCAACCATATAGTGATAAATGCAATGTTAAGTTTAAGTGGGAGGTGCATTTTTACCTTTACAGTCGAAACATGTAAAGGTAAAAAGACGCCTCCTACTTAAACTGGTCAAAAAAAGAACCCCAAAAAATTGCATTTATCATAAGTAGACAGAATGAACTCCCTGGATATACATATACTGATGAATTTTTCCAGACATTTTTTTTTAAATTATTTTTTATTAGTTTATTTAACAGGGACTGCACTACTGGTTTGGGCCTACCAGGTCTGCGTGGCGTCTTCCCCTGCCATCAGATCCAACTCACCACCAGGTAGTGGTCGGCTGACAGCTCTACACCTCTCTTCACCCGAGTGTCCAAAACATACGCCGCAGGTCTGATGACACAACTGCCAAGTCAGTCATCAACCGGCAGCCTAGGATGTCCTGGTGCCAGGTGCACCGATGGGCATCCTTATGTTTGAACATGGTGTTAGTTATGGCCAAACTGCGACTTGTGTAGAAGTCCAATAACTGCACACCACTCAGGTTCAGATCAGGCAGGCCGTTCTTCCCCACCACCCCCTCCCAGGTCACACTGTCATTGCCTACGTGAACGTTGAAGTCCCCAGTAGGACAATGGGGTCTCCTTTCACGGCACTTTCCAGCACCTGTCCCAGGGCCTCCAAAAGGGTGGGTACTCTGAGCTGGTGTTCAGTGCATACCCACAGACAACAGTCAGGACCCGGCCCCTGACCCGAAGGGACACAACCCTTTCGTCCACTGGAGTGAACTCCAACATTCAGGCAGCGAGCCTGGGGGCTACCAAAAAGCCCACCCCTGCCCTCTACCTCTTACCCGTCGCAACTCCAGCAAAGGAGAAAGTCCAGACCTCTCAAGGACTTGGGTTCCAGAGCCGACGCTGTGTGTCGAGGTGAGGCCGACTATATCTAGTCCGTGACGCTCAACCTCTTCCACCAGCTCCCGCCCCTTCCCCATCGGAGAGGTGATGTTCCATGTCCCAAAAGCCACTTTCTGTTGCTGGGGATCGGACCGCCAAGGCCTCCGCCTCGGTCTACTGCCCAATGCACAAAATAAGACAGAATCACCCACAGAATGACTTTTCAGTGAGATATAACTTCAGATCATGAAAATCTTATTTCATTAAATCTTACCAAGATAATTTCCACTTGTTCCTTTGGCAGATTTTTTTTTATTTAATTCAACTTTTTTTTTTATTCAATTTTTTTTTGCTTGAATTAAACTAAAAAAAAAAACCCTCTTCAATTAAACATAAGACTACATTTTCCAGATCTTTTGTCGAGAAATGAGTTCTTGTATTTCACTAAAACATCATTCTTTCGTTGATTATGTCTTATTTGAAGTGCGATGACATACTTTGACTAGAAATGAGAAAAATACAATTGGTAAAATTTAGATTTTTTCCAGTGAGGGCAGTAACTTTCAACAGAATCTTACACTCTATTTGTCCGACGGTGTTTGTTCTGTTCTGTGATTCGAAGCATTTATAATGTTCATTTTGCGTCGGTTCCCCCCCTTAAACCCCCACCAGGACTCTGACCCGAGACCCTACCATTCTCCTGCCTCCACACTTTCCATTTTTTCTGGATCCACCACTGCGTAGACATCACACACAGCCCTCCATGCCGTGTCCATGTGCAGGCAGCCTGTAAGCAGAGAGGACAGACTGCTAATGGCACTGTGACTTTCTGACTCTCTAATGCTCTCTGGCCAATCTGGAAGCTGTCACTGCTAAGGAAAGCCAATCGATGAAGTCAGCCGACCCCTCCATCCTCTTCCATGTTCTACAAAGGTGAATTACATGGAGATAAAATGGATGTCGGCGTGTGTGTGTGTGCGTGTGTACGCGGTGAGACCTCAATGTTTATATTCAAGTCGACAAAACTGCATCTTCGCTTTATTTTTCCCTGCGTTTTTGCCTCCTGTCCTCTCAGTGGAGGTGCGTTTGAGTGCTTGTTAATCCATCTTTTTTATTTGTCAGACAGAAAGCACATCTTAACAACCAATATAGTTCGACGAGATGTTTTGGGGTTTTTTTGTTTTTTTTTTTTTTACCTGAAGGTGACTTTTAGATTAAAAAGTGGCTCGCTGTCAGTGTTAACCTGAAAACGACAGACTGTGACAAACCATTCAGCTACTCCAAGTATGTATAGATTGTGTTCTGTGTACATAAAAAATAATAATCTTTGTTGACAAAATGACTTGAGGCTCACACTTCATCTGTCAGCAAATGATCTTTGGATATGTGTGTGTGTGTATGTTAAGGACTTGCTTTCCTGTCGCGTGCATTGTAAATATGTTTGCATTACATTATCTGTTCTGCGATGCTAAAATCCAGAGTGACAGGTAGATGGATGAACGTACACAATTATATCAGATCAGCAGTGTGTTGTGTGACGGTAGCCGTAAGTAAAGTGACCCCGTGTTTGTTTGGTGTGACCTTGGTGCTGTGTTTCCTGACAGTGTTTGGCTGATAAGAAAGCTTATCCTGTCTAATGGCTTATTTGGCTCGGTGGCCAGAATGACTACATGCCTGTGTGCTGTCACGAATGACAACTGAAGCTCTGGCATGTCTCCGCTCTTTATGTATTTTCACCCATCTCTCCGCCTCCCCATCGATGTGATGATTTTTTTTTTCCGCCTCACCTCACCAGAAAAAAAACAACGATACTGGTGGAGTTTTGAAGGTGATTAAACCAGTGCTGTGTTTATGTACCTCTTGCAGGGCTGTGAATGAAGCACTATTTGGACTGGATTAGCTTGACATGGGTATGTGGGTTAAAGCCATTGGCAAATATTATATTGTTTATATATTATTATATTATATCAGGGGTGGCAAACTCATCTTAGTTCAGGGGCCACATTCAGCCAAATTTGATCTCCAGTGGGCCGGACCAATAAAATAATAACACAATAATATAACGTCAACTTGAACCTTTTCTCTATGTTTTAGAGCAAAAAAATGTAGATTTACATTCTGAAAATGTTTACATCTACAAACTATCCTTTCAAACAATGTGAATAACATGAACAATCTGAAAAAATAAGTGTAATTTTAACAATATTATGTTTCAGTTTATCATTTACACATGTACGTTATAACTTACAGATCACAATTGATCAATAGATTCACAAAATATTTAGTAACAGGCAGAATATTGATGAAGTTGCACTTACTTCTTTTAAGACATTTCAGGTTGTTAATATTTTTTGTAGAATTATACTTTGCTTTAGTGTAAATACCTGAAACTGTTTACACTTAAAAAGACAAAAATTTGGAGTTGTAATTATTTATATGTTATTCTGTTAGTATTTTTTTGGTCCTGCCCACTTGAGATTGAATTGGTCTGAATGTAGAACCTGAACTAAAAGCATTGTTAATATTCATTCATTCATCTTCTATACCTGCTTTATCCTCACTAGGGTCACGGGGGTCGCATGGAGCCTATCCCAATTACTTCTTCCTTCTTTGTGCCAAGAACAAAGGGTCTCACAATTACAATTTAGTTCGACAAGAATTCAATTATTTGTTTTTCTAACAAAAGGTGTCAGGGAGGGAATGACCAAAACAACAAACAAAATGGCTCTTAACCCTCTATTTACCATCGGAGCGCCGACGCTCCCATTTTACAAGCGCTATTTAAGTTACCGTAACTCCTCGACCATTTGGGCTAAAGAGAAAATTCAAATGGTTCCTGAAAGAAGAAAAGACAGGCTTTATGGGAATATTACAGTTATTACAGTATGTCACAGGCATCCACTTGGAGCGACGATCCAATCACAGGCAAGAAATGACACAGAGCAGAGAGGGAGTGTGGAGATGCTAGCCGGTTCAACCGATTTTTTTTTTCACCATTGCACTTGTCAAAAAAAAAATCTCTGAGAGAGAGAGAAAACTTTCTGAGAGGTTGATAGAGGAGGAGAGTGAGCTGGATGAAGGACCTAGTTAGTCTGGAGCAGATCCATCTCAACCAGAGTTAGTAATGGATTTTGGAAAAGCTGCTAAGAAGATCACATGACAACTTTACGAGCTAGCTCAGTTTTAGCTTTGTGGGAATCGTTTGTTATCCAGGTGGCCTGGATGATACTAGGTCAATAAAGGGTTAAACAGAAAATCACCTTATCTAACAAATGAACTTGAATACAATCTCTAAATTTCCGAACCAAAAAACAGGAGAAGAACTGTGAAAAGAAAATGGCTTCCCTCCCCGACAGAAAAATGGACTAAATACAAAAACCAAAGCTTCAATTCTCTATTTACACTATTTACAAAGGACCGAATATAATCAAACAAAGTCATCGACCTATTCTACACACTTCACACACGTTGATCCAGCTGGCAGCACGGAGAAGGGGGAAGAGAAAGCTCCAAAAGCTGCCTCCTTAAAAACCTGCTGCAGCCAATGAGCTTCTGCCACCTGAACACAGGAAAAAAGACACACACACACACAGAGGGAAAAGACACCACCCTGTGTCCAGGAGGCTACATAACAATATACAACATGATACAAATGACAAAGGGTCCTAACACTTTTTGGCGCTATTGGTCCAAATATAAGACGACCCCCCGTTTTTCAACTTTCACGTTCAGAAAAAAGATTTTCAGACCAGGTCTTGTTTTAAAAAATAACATTTTATTTGAAAATAACAATATTAAAAATAAATTGAATTGAACACCTGTTGTATACATAAATATAATAATAATTAACATGACGTAGCCTATTTATTGGAATGAGACTTTTCAAAATAAAGTGTTCACAAGGGCAAACTATGTAAAGTTTGACTGAAAATTAAAATTGATTTACAATCAAGCAATATTAACAATTTATACTTATCATTTTCAAATAATAGAGAAAATATAGGCAACATTTTTAACTAAACTTTGGGCAACCTAAAACTTCTGTCCCATGTTCCCCACATACGTCCTCCGTCCTGCTGTGTTCGCTCTCACTGTCGCTGTATCAAATCTGGAGCCGCAGAATGTAGTAATGACATTTAACGGGACAGGCAAACAATTAGACCTGCACTCTGATACTAGACCCCCAATGTAAGACGACACAACTTTTTTGGACCTATTTCATTGCAAAAACACGTCATCTTATATTCGGACCAATACGCTATATTGGCAAAACTTGTGATATGAGATATGGATGTACAGCATTGCAATAATAATATTGCGATATTTCTTTCTTTGTTTTTTTTTTATTTGTCTGCATTTATTCTCATAGTTTACCACCACAAACAGGGTGTTAACTTTTTATGAAATTGATGCAAATTTTATTCTTGCAGCCAAATATTTAAATATTTAGTGCGTGACCGTCCCCAGCCCTCCCTGGAAGATAAGCTGTCATTCTTTATTAGATTTTCCTTTTAAGAACCAAAGAGGGCAGTGCTGCACCGCTGCGATTTAAGGTATTGCGATAGTTCTCATTCACCTAAAAAAATACCAATTTGACCTCAGAAAAGTGTTCCTTAACAATGTTCAAATGAGTCTGTTGTTTGTATGTGACTCAATTATTTAGAATTTAAGACAAAATACTGAACGACTACAATCAGTTCCACAATTGTGTCCAAA
>JAQQZY010000024.1:2440269-2454869 GCA_030068375.1 Ostorhinchus rueppellii | reverse complement strand
GGAAACCGGAGTACCCGGAGAAAACCCACGCAGACACGGGGAGAACATGCAAACTCCACACAGAAAGGTCCCACCCCACCCCTATCGACTGGTGTTGGAATCAAACCTAGGACCTTCTTGCTGTGAGGCACGAGTGCTATCCACTGCACCACCGTGTCGCCCTGATTGCAAATTTATTTTCAAAATATTATGACTTATCTCATAAAAGTTCAACATCATTTTTGTTCAGATTTTTTTCTCATAATATTATGACTTTTTCTCATACTGACAAGTGTTTTTATTTTTCCTAGTGTGGCCTTGATACGCCGTTATACACTGGGGACCAAATGTGAACATTAGATCTTGCCTTAAGAGCTGTAACATTAGGAGAAAAAATGTGGGGAGTCTAGTTTGACAAGCTTTAAATGTAAAGTGTGATAAGTTTATGTGGTGCAATATAAATAAAATTTGATTAATTGATCGATCAGGGTTCTCCCCAGACAATGGAACAAGGGCACTGTGCCAGGGTACTGCTACCTCAGCACCACTATACTTATTTTCAATTTTTTTCTATTTTCCCCCGAAAATTTTGCTAAAATCTCCCAAAATCCGTCGGGTTTCCAGGGACGCGCTCCATTTTCCAGCGTCATGCTGTTTTTCCTTGGAAATCTCATGGAGTTGTATCTATTGCAAGGTTTTAGACCACCACCACAATAATATAAATTTCTGGGGAGAACCTCGTTGATTGATTGATTATGACAACTTGTATAGCCAAATTCTTAATCTGACGTGGCTTATTATGAAGTCCATATCATCACCTGCCCGTCAACAAAAACAGAAAGCTTGTATCTGCGTGCTGCGTCGAGGTGTTCATTTGATTTGTACCCCTCTTGTGCCGACTCTCGAGCAGTCGCTGTGTAGACGTGAACTCTGTTAACACCACTGGTGTTTATTAACTGAGCCATCCCCAGATCAGCACTGACTAGAGGCCCCATCTTGTCTGTTAACATCACTGGCCTTCAGGACTGCCTCACTCTCCTCTCTCGCACGTTCTTTCCTCTCAATTCCTGCTTATCCTTTGGCCCTGAGACAGAGCTGGTAAAAGTGTGCAGGGTTATTTTCTCTCAGAGCTGAGATCATTATTACAGAAAGACCTTGATACCCCCTCAATGGTAGCGATGTCTTAGTTTGTTTTAAGGCCAGTTGTTTTTTTTTTTTTGTTTGTTTGTTTCTTTTTCTATTTATTAAATGCCCAGTATTGAACATACATGTATGACAAGTAAACCACGGCTAATGCATTAAAAATACACAGTGTGTCTATTTTAATGAAAAAATAACCTCTTCATCTGTGGAGGTCTTACTCGCAAGTGCTGTCTGTTGGTATCAAACCAGACTTCACAGTACAATATCCCTTTTAATTTATTAATGATTGACTCGGGGTGAAAAAGAACTGCTCGTCAGAATGAATGGCATGTTATTATTATTCATCACAACGGGAATCAGAAATGCAGAGTAACGAGTCAACATCACACAGCACACAGAAACGTGTACGTCCTGACAACAACAACTACACAAGAGCTGCTCGTGCATTAACCCTTCAAACCTGAGCCTAAAGTGCTCTTATTTTGACTATAAAATATGTAGTGAGCGAATTTTTTCCCCCCATTTTTCCAGAGGACTTAGAACTATCAAAATCTAGCTCTCATTTACAATTTACTGCATGTTACAATACTGTTAAAGCAGCCACTTCTTGAGCTTCTAGTCCAGGTGTGAGTGAAAGTATCGTAATGACTCACAAACGTCTCAGGTTTCACAAACTGTTGGAATTTTCCCAACTGCAGAAACAGTAAAAGAGTTACAGCCATCCTAAATGCATGTGCACAGGGTAGGGATGGGGACGAGAATACCTACGTCGAGACCAAGTCTTTGAAGGGTCAAGACTGAGGCTGAAGCCCGATTCAACCCTTGCCCCTACCCCTCCATTTTGCGTGTACACATGAAGGGGTAGTGTTGTCCTGATTCTCAATTTGACGGAGGGTAAGGGCTAAGGTGGAAGGGTTGTGCAGCCCTCAAAATGTAGATTTTCCAGGATCACACTACAAACGAAGGGGTAGGAGAAATTTCCCTGAATTCTGTTTGAATCATTTGCAAGACGGAAGTAAACACAGCCAAAAAGTGTTGATGTGATGCAGAAACACAGTGTGAGGAAAGAAACACACAAATATAAGTACTTTCTTCATAAACAGCTTAATCTTTTGGTCGACCGTTTAATGCCGTTTCAATGTGTTATAAATCGCATTTCTGTGGTTTACAGTTGACAGCTGTAAAAAGATGACCAAAGCCCATGGAAGAGAGACGGTTATAGCTGCTGACGGCATGGAGAATATTTTCAGAAACAAAGTTGTCACATCTGTTTATAATGGCATCAATGATTGCTGATGACGTAACAGGTTGCAAAGAGTTGTCCCATTTCATAGCATACATAGAATGTTTCAACCCCTACCCCTTGCAGCTCTCTTTCAAGGGGTAGTGCCAAGTGCAAGGGCCAAGGGGTAGGTGTAACGATCAGGGCTATGGGGTGAATTGGGATTGGACCCAAGTCATGCAGGAGTCGAGACCAAGCCCATAAAACTCAGACAGTTTTCGTAAGCACGGTTGAACATCTCCCCAGTTGATAATCAACAGTTCGGGTTACAGACTAAGCAAGACTGGGAATTGTTTACAGGAGCAGTCACTGACACTCACTGAAAGCAGAATCTTTGCATTGCACCATGGGATGTACTTTTCAAATAATGCCTGTCAACATTCCATCTGTTGTTTTTTTTTTTTTTTAATTATTATTCCAATTTATTTGTAATGATAACAAATTGGATTGCTTGTGAACATGAACATTTAAAAAATCTGTGTGTCTCACAGACTTGCTATGAAATTACGAGTCCTCCTCCTCCCACTGCGGTCCGACACCAAGTCAAGACCAAGTTCTTGAAGGGTAAAGTGAGAGACAAGACCAAGAAAGCAGAAAATGGTCTTGAGATCGGACTGAAGCACTACAACACAAGCGCAGGGTGTGTCAGCGATGGCACATCAGGTTTTAAGGAGTTACAGCAACTATTTAACTGGGAATGAGAGTGATTAAACTATAATCTGAAACCTTTTGGCTTGTTTCTAACCTCCTTTCATCTGTCTCTAGGATACCTCCAAGCCTTTGAGAGTTGAAAGGCCTTTGTACCCAGATGAGAAGCGTTCTTGATTACAGGGGAGAGACGTATAGGTGTGAGTTGAAACCTCAGTCAATTTGGCCCCCGGCTTATTGTGGTAGAAGCAGAGGAGAAGGTATCTGAGCTGGGGTGCCTTTATCACAGCCTTAAACACAGACAAGAATAGGAAGAGTGAAAAAGGTAGTGGAGAAAAGAGGCCGCCGAGTCATGCATATGGAAGCATCTGCGTTTCCTTCCACTGCCATCGCCTCATTTCACATTCATTCAGCATTCATTCCCTCTTGAGCCATTCAAGTAGTCCTCCCTTTGCTGGGGAGCTGAATTCAAAGGAGCTCTGCCTGCCTGCCGTTTTCTTAAGATCCCACTGAAACTCCTCTGCAGTAGCTTCGAGGTGAATACTACCCAAACACTCCTGTGGCTTAGCCTTTATCAGCAGGCTATGCCCCACCCCGCTGAACCCCAATTGTGTATAAATGCAGAACAGTTACCTGAACCTCAAGGCTCTTCTTGGTGCTATATGTTGGACACATCATGTCAAAGAAGAACTCCATTAGTGGGTTCTAACATGAAGGGATGTGCTGTTTTTAAAGGAGCCTTAACATTATAACTATTATTTATCTTAACATAAATTATTTCAGCATCATTATAATCACGTGCACTCTTGTCACATTGATGTCATGTAAAGCCAAATAATTCAAACCAGTCTAGATATTTTTGCTGCTTGACAGAAAATGTTTTGATTTTCCATGACTGGCTTCCAAATTCATTCATTCATTTTCTATTCCCGCTTTATCCTCACTAGGGTCACATGGAGCCTATCCCAGCTACTTAAGAGCGAAGGTGGTGTACACCCTGGACAAGTCGCCAGTTCATCACAGGGCTGACATGTAGAGACGAACAATCACTGTCCCATTCACACATATGGGCAATCAAATTAGGATTCTTAGTTTGTTCCTAGTGAGTCCAAACACTGGTTCCCATTACAGTGACCTCTCACTCTCCTACAATGGCAGTCAAATTTATCCACAGACCAGTTTTACAATTCAGCAAAATATGTTGGCGCACTCATGGTTCAGGTTACTTTATTTATACCTGTAGGTAGATTTGTTTTCCAGACAGGTGGCTTCATCGTTCACACACGTAATTTACAAAAACATAACAAATGAACCAACACGAGCTGTCTGTACATGATTAAAATACCCTTGGTTCCTCCAATCAGGACATAAAAGATCAAAGATTAAAAAATAAAAATGAGAAAAAAGTAAGACAAAATACAAAATAAATGTAAAAACTGTAACGATACATAAATACAAAATAAATAAAAGGGAATAAGAAAATAACTTATGTGCAACCCATTCTGCGAAAACGTCTTCAGTGCTGTGACAGCAGCAGGAACGAAGCTGTTTTTTCTCATGGCAACACAAAGCATCTTCAACCTCAACCAATTTGTAAGGTATATTTATAACATAACATGCTTCGCATTAATTCTCCTCGGCCAGGATGAACGGACAGACAGATGGACGACAAATCGACCCCAAGTTGGCCGAGACGTACAAAACCAGGCTAAAATCAGAAGTTCAGACCTCCACGAAAGCAAATGCACTGCCGTCGTGACATGATCAGAACTGATTTGACTAATCAAGACTCAGGGAAAAAAACTGTTCCAAAAACTCCTGTAAGTTAAAGTGGACGGAGAGAACATTTTTGGTGCCGACAGACTGCAATCCTAAAAAAAAGGCCTCAAACAAACATACAAGAATACCATCAATAACCTTTAAAGATCCAAATGTATGTTTGTTTATCTATATCTACTGTTTAGCAAATGTACTGACCGTGCAGATGTTCATGAACACACCGAGCTAATTCAAGGGTTATTAAATCAGATCAGAGAAAACTAACGAAAATGTAATATCTCAGCGAAGTTTGAAGTACATCATCATAAGTAAAAATGTAAACAACTGTCCACAACAAACAAACTCAATCGGTTTATACATTCACCACAGGACGTCTGAATGTCTAAATTTGATACATCTGATGCCCCTGAAAAACCGACAAGCTGTAAATGTCTTATTAAGATTAGTTGGAGAAAAGTTGTTAAATATTTTAGATCAGTAGATGCTTTTAGGCGCTGGCAGAGGTTTAGAATTTACACTAAAAACAAAACTTCTTGGCTAAAAAAGTAGATTTCAAGGGGTACTCCACTGTAAAAAGTCTGAGAACCACTGTATTAGGGCAATGTATGAAACAGAATAAAGTGTAATGTGTCATTTTTTCCGAGTTGCAAAGCCTTAGTGTAACCTTAACATCACAAAATCATAAGAGAGTGCTTCGACAGTTTCAAATACACAGCTGTGTGTTTTTTATGTGGCCCCCACAGCTTGGGTACTCAAGATAAAAAGCTTTATGTCTCTAAATTTCTGCACACCTTCTTTTGTAGTACAGTAAGCTGTGATATAACAGTGGGATACGGGCTTACTTTCCTCTCTTGCTCTCAAAGCTTAGACCTCAAAGCACAGGCTTGTGTATAAAAAAAACACACACACACCTACTTGCTGTAGACAAAGGGATGTTAATCTTCCAGTCCTGTACACATCTGCTGCAGCTACCTTCAAAAACCTGACTATTTATGTGCTGCAGAAATTTTGCCTCAGAGGCCGGTTGTCAGAAAAGAAGCTCAGCTGCAGAGTGAATGCACCGATCATTTCATGCTCTCGTTGCAGCTGCCTTAGAGACTTGGGAAGACCAGTGAAGTATGAGTAAGAGGAAAATTTTGTTCTGCAAATGGGAGCTGCAACTTGATTCAAGGAAAGCTAAAACACTTCAATGTCAGATTAACTCATAAAGACCCAGTCCAACTTTTGTGGTAGTTCCCAAAGTATATTTTCTCTCTATTTAAACTTTCTCAAGGGGTTTATCACCATTTATTAGCATATTATCTCCATTTTGCATGTTTTCCAATAAAAGTCCGGTATTTTCCTGTATTCATTTACTGATCCTGTACTTCATTCATCATATTGAGATTGCATTTGCGGGTTATCATCCCAAAAACAGAGACAATTTGAGGAAAAATTGGCTTTTTCAGTCAGAAATATCATCGAGCACCCCTTTATACAGCACAGAGATTGTTGGGTGACCATTGAGTGATCAACAACTGACCTGATCTCCTAAGCCTTGAACCAGCCATTTCTGTGTGAATGTTTGGGAGATCCTTGTGTGCTCGTTGTGCCTTTGGCCCCCTACTTTAAACTGTCAGGTCAGTCAAATCAGGCGGGGTGGGGTCATCTAGATAGTCATACCCATTCCCTCATTGATATCTCAACGATCGCTACCTTTGGGGTGGAAAAGTTGGCATTCATTGAAAGATTGCTGAGAGATCATTGGAAGATTGATGAGATTGTTGAGGGCTCCTTGAGAGACCGCTTCCATTGGTGATAGTTGAGAGATTGTTTTGGACCAACTTAAAACTTTGAGGAGACCATGGTGACCGAGGATCACTGAGAAGACCACTGACAAACCTTGGTGATCGCTGAGGGCTCACTGAAAGACTGTTGAGAGATCTGGCCATTTTTTCATCTCTCAATGACCACCAACCCTGTGTAAATGAGGTTTAACTGAACATAAACCAAGTTTCTCCATCCACTATCATTTATCAAACTCCATGGGTTTTACTGGTGAATCAGTTTTGCAGAAGTAACAGTGTTGCTGCGTTCACTTCGGAGCCTCTGAATGTCCACGTGTTATATCCGATGACCATGAAAAGATGACAAACTGTATTTTACAACAATTATTTAACATGTATTGATAGAATTAGTGGATCTAAGGTTGTTAAACATTCTAGATCAGTAGATGCTTTTTGCCACTGCTGTATATTTGGGTCTTTATCGGTTAATAACTTCCCATTCTGCATTCTTCCTTCGCAAGCTCAGAGGTATACTGAAGCATGTAGTTATATAGAGTTACTTCTTTTCACATGATAATATAAGAAAATATAGTGTAATTGGTTTTCATTTGGAGAGCTTTCCTGCAAATTAAATCACTTGATGCAATTCATGCAACCACTCCATTTTTTTTTACATGAAATATGCATGTCTTAGTGGTACTTAGTGTAAATGATGTTAAAACCTCTTTTTTTCTAGCTGCTGTCAGCTGGAGAATCACAGAAACGCTAAATTATAAAAAAAAAAAAAAAAAAAGCAAGAAAATCTAATTTGCTCGTCAGTAAATACAACTCCTCTTGAAATACTGGATTGTGTTATTCGTGGATTGCTTCTCACTCTCTTATCCCAGAGTCGCTGATCTGAAATGTTCCTCATTACATCAAAAGAAAAGGAGCTCTTAGAATGTCAAAGAAGATATAAATAGATGGTCTTTGGAGGGAGCGAGATCGTACTAAAGATGGGAGGTGAAAAAAGAGTGGGGGAGTTAAAAGTACGGCAAAGATAGAAAATGATAGAAAGGATCTTTCATTCAGCTGGCCGTCTGGTGAGATAAAAAATAATCCTGCTTCAGAAAGGCGCTGAAAGAGTCACAAAGGCTCTCCCTGGTGTATCATAGTACAAAATAGAACCCTTCTCTCTTAAGGTATAATTCAATCTCCCTTTGTCTGGCACTGATGGTACTGTTTGGGGGGGCTGGTTAGAGACCTGGCTTATTTTCCAGCTACTATCTGTGCCGTTTTTACATTTTTATCCAAGAGAAGGTCCACAAATGGTGCACTCAAAACTGCAAACTACGCAGTACATCCATGCTTTTTACATGCACTCAAGTAACCACTCTGCTGACTGCTTAAACACCATGTAAATGCGGAGCTTGGGTTTCCATAAGTGGATAAGGGTCAATGGAGAAACCCAATTTATGGCTACATTTATCCATCTCATCGCTGCATGTAGGTGTCTTTAATCACCTTTTTAAAAACATGCACGTGTATAAGAAGGATTTCAGAAATGTAGAGCAGAAAGAGCACGATGGGAGAGGTGGTAAGGGGAGTAGTTCAATTAAGAAGAAAAAATAAGCTTCCACAAGAAGGCTGGTGTAAGGGTAGAGTATCATATCCAGATATACACTAAAGTAACCAGCTCATTACAGTGCAAATAACCTGGATCTTTTACATAACCTAGTTTCTTGATGGCACGGGGATGTGCTTAACCCTTTAGCCCCTGATGTGTCTATGGTGAGTGTTATGAAGGGATGATTGATTTTAAATATTCTGAAAAATTCTATCTTTTGGGCAACACGGTGCAGTGGACAGTGCTGTCGCCGCACGGCAAGAAGGTCCTGGGTTCCATTCTAATCACGGACCTTTATGTAGGTTCTGTCCGGGTACTCCGGCTTCCTCCCACCATCCAAAGACATGCACTGATAGGTTAATGGGTAATAGGTAAATGCCCATAGGTGTGAATGTGAGAGTTATTGGTTGTTCATCTCTATATGTCAGCCCTGCAGTGAATTGGTGATTCATCCACGGTGTACCCGACCTTCACCCATAAGTAGCTGGGACAGGCTCCAGCACCCCCTGTGACCCAAGTGTGGATCAAGTGGGTTCAGAAGATGAATGAATTCAATCTTTTGATCAGTAGGAAAACTTTCATGTGTTGATAGAATAGACCTTGCTCTTTCCATAGACATCTGAGCATGCTCAGTGCACCCCCCACCTGTGTAATGGGGGCAAAACACAGAGCATTGAGTGAGGCCAACCCACTATAAAAAAACAAAACAAAAAACCTTTTTTACACCACTTGTTGTTTTTACTGTTTACAGTGTTGTTATTTTCCCTTTTTTTTCTGTTCAGCTACTTTTGAAGGTGCCCAGAACAAGGTACAAGCTCTGCGGACATCGGGCTTTTGCTGCTGCTGGTCCCAGACTGTGGAACAACCTGCCTCTGCAGATCAGACAGGCCTCCCCTTTGCCTGTTTTTAAATCTCCTCTTAAAACCCACCTGTTCTCCTTGGCCTTTTAACCCATGCCCTGTTGATATCTCCTTCTGTTTTATATTTTAACTTGTTTTATTTATTTGAGTTTATTCGATTTATTTATTTATTTATTTTTTGCTTTTATTCAACTGTATTGTGTTTCTAGTGTTCTGTACAGCACTTTGGTCCACTGTGGTTGTTTTAAAGTGCTTGATAAATAAAGTTGGATTGGAACTGTGTTTTTACCAAATTTGGACCGTGTAACTGCTTTTTGGAGTTCGACTCGGTGCCAAAAAGTTGCTGGACTGATTTAGAAAAATAAAAACAACTGGGCCCAAAACTCAAATACTTTTTCAGTGTGTTCTCATTCACAGTTCATGCTCAACATCCTAAATCTCTTACTGATGTACAGACTGAGTGCCTTATTCAGTAAAAACCTGTCAAACTTCAATTCCTCTCTTGAAATGGTGATCAAATGCTGTTGAATACCACATGAAAGGTCCAAAATGCATACGTGTAGCACGCCAAACACCATAAGAACTGTGTGACATACAACGCGATTTCATACAATCGTGTCAAATTTCCGAGTACTTCTAGCGGCGTCCAATAAAGGGTTAACGCCACTGAAACAAAAAAGCAAAAAATAAAATAAAAATGTATTGAAAGTCAACAACCTGTTCAGCTCTGTTAAATATCAACAATAATTGCTGATATTAATAATATACTTTCATCCCTTAAAACCATCCTCAGCAATAAATTTGTCCCTACTTCCTGTAATTACTTTGTACTTCCCTGAGGATTGCAATTGCAATAATGTAGTGACTCATCCCAGTCCATTTCTTGTCTTTTGTGGTCAATGCCAGTCATTTCAGCAGATAATTCAGGGTGTGTTTTAGTCTCCAGTCACTCCTGCTGAAAGTGGAGCTGCCCTGGTACTAAGCAGAGTGCATTAGGGGTTGTGTGGTGGGCCTCAGCAGGAGGTGGACAGGCTGAATTAGCAGCGGTAATGCCTGAGGCTGAGCAACAGGGCACTCACTGCTTAATCAGGTTATCTAGGAGTAGGGCCACAGCAGTGTGTCTGCTGGGGTTTAGGGGACGGGGAGGGGTTGGAGGGACAGCAGGGTAGTGACACATCTCTCAGAACTGAATGATCCTGACCTGAAGGTAGGCTTAAAAACAGAAAGTATAGTTAAACAAAACTTTGAGCAAAATCCTTCTGAAGTCGAGCACTGTACGAAGGGCTTCCGAAAGTTTGTTTATTTGAAGTTTGTGGTCTGTGTGTGATGCACACATGCTTTACGGTGTGACATAGGTGGAGTGTGCAAGCATATAGCTAACTTGACAATTATGCATGTGAAATAACAAATTACAGATGACAGGCATTATCAGTGAAGTGCAATGGAGTGTGACCCTGTGCTGTAAAAATACTGTGGTTTCATTTCTTAAAGGTATGAGCTATTACGGCGGCTAGAGCTTTGTTTGCTCAGGAAGTGGGTGGAAGTGGTGGTGTGTGTGTGTGTGTGTGTCCTTTATCTCTTGCCCACATGCAGGGACTAAGAGCACATCAGGCCTGTTTTCCTGTGTGCAGGGCAGCGTATCCTGCTCTCCAAAGCCCAGGAAATTACAGTCCAACCAAGCAGAAAACAGGAGTGGGATTTGAACAACAGGCTTCACCTGTCTCAGACCTCGGGCTCATAAAGCTACACCTTCTGTCCTGTAAATGAGGAGCGCTTTCGATTGCTGTTTGAAATAAGGGGCTGCATGTCTTCTGTGTTTTGGAGTCAACAGTTGCGTTCAAGATACGATTCTTCCCTGACATTTCTTTTTTTTTGTTCACCAAGCAAGTTCTTTATTAGCATTAGCTGATATCGTCAGCAAATGGTAGCTAGTTTTGCACACTGTGGCTGCTGTAGAGGAGCACAACAGCAGAATGAAGAACTCAGGACTGAGAAAGACACCAGATTCTTCTACATATAAATCATTGTGGACTGCTGTCATGAATTTATTCGGTCAGAAATGCAATTTGCTAATGGAACACACTCCGACACAATCTCCATGTAAGCGTATATCATAAAGCTACGCCTTCTGTAGCTACTGTAAATATGAAGCACTTTTGATTGATGTTTGAAATAAGCGGCTGCATGTCTTCTATGTTTTAGAGTTAAAGATGCAATTCTCCTGTGACATTTGTTTTATGAACCGAGCAGGTTGTTTGATAACCCTCTTTGGTCCGAATTATGATGCCAGTGAGGGAAAATAAATGTTCCGAGTGTTTTTATGTGTAAAACTAAATAAATGTAATCTGAGGAAATGTTATTTTTATTTTTGGGGTTCATTGCCTTTAGACAACATTGTACCACAGTGGTGCCTACTGGCAAGATGTGGAGAAATCACTCCAAAAAAGGCTTCAAAATTACTTCCTGGAGGTCATGTGACGAATAAAAGGTTTTTTTTGGTCCCTGATGGTTTCCCTTTTTTTTTTTTTTTTTTTTTTTTTTTTTTAAGCATTGTATCATTTAGAGGGATGGATTGTGAAGATGTGACAGGCCAAAAATGGGTTTGTTGCTTGAGGGCACATGTGATACTCTTCATATATACATGCTGTCGGGCAGAAACCTCGTAAGTTAATTTTTTACCCTTGCCTGATAAAGGGTTAAACACAGCTACAGTGGAGCTGTCATGGATGAGCTTTATTAACCCATTAATACCTCTGTAAATATAGAGAAAATGCATTTTTCCTCTATATTTAAGATTTTTAAAATGATTTATCAATATTTATCATTATATTTTCCTCCTTATTTTGTGTTTTTTTCAGTGTAAATCATGTATTTACCTATATTTAATTGACTGATCATGTAGATGTTCATAAAAATTCAGATTAAAGTTGAGGGTCAGACAAAACTGAAGAAAAAGTGTCTTTTTCAGTCAAATATATCATCAACTGAACAAAAACCCAGCGTCTCCATCCACTGTCACTGATCCAACTCCATGGGTTTTACTAGTGAACCAATGCTGTAGAAGATGGTGGTGTTTCTATGCTAACAACTGAGCCTCTGAACATCCAAATGGGTCATATCTGATGACTATGAAAAGGTGAATAATTGTATTTTACACCAATTACTTGCATGTATTAATACGATTAATGGATCAACAGGTATTAAACACTTTAGATCAGTAGATGGTTGTGTCGCCGATGGTTGTTTGGGTCTTTAACGGTTACTCTTTTTTTTTTTTTTAATTACACTTTGCAACTCTCACAGCACTCTTTCTCTTCTCATAGACCTCAAGATTTGATTCCTTTCCACTCAAGAATGTCCAACATTTATGAAATTGTGTTTGTCATCAGCTGAATTGTTGGTTTCATGAGGTTTTTATTGCTGGTAACTTGTCTGTTACTACTTTACTTACATTAGATAAGTGTCAGAAGCTACAAGAGCCACATTTGACTGTCAGATTGAAATTTCATGGTGGTTCATAATGTATTTTTTGAAGCTTGGGTACAGGGAAGTCGTCCCATGACTCCTTTAGGTCTCAAACTGACAAATGAAGGGAATCATAGGGTGATAGAACAGTTCAGACAGATCACAGACATCACTTGTTACAGTATGTTGTGTTCTCCAAACCTCTGCTGCAGTTTATGCTCCGAGACACTATAGAGGATAGATTTGAGTTTATATTCAAGGGTGGAAAAATTGTTTCAAAGTAATGGAAATATAGTGGTATGGTTCTGTCTGCAGAAGCATCAAGCCTGACAGATTTACACCATAACACAGCATCCACTTTGTACACACATCTTTTACAGTGTACGGAATAGTAACTACAATACAGAGAGGAAACCGAAAGCAACTCAACCAAAGCCAAAAGAAACGACAAAACTGATGTGCAACAATTTTACATTCTCACACTTGTCACATCCGTCTCCAGTCCGGCTCTTTTCACCGCTTCGCTATTTTTATGCACCAGGTTTATTTATTTATTTATTTATTTATTTTTACCAGAGCAGCTTGTGTCTCTGAAGCATGAAATAAACTTTTTACGTACTTTTACTGCATATTTCAATAAGTGAGACTAAGGGGAAGAGAAATGGTAAAGGAAATGGTAAGAACAGAGAGGGAAATATCGCAAAAACTAAAGCAAGAGGGAGCAGTAGAAGGTGAGCAGTCATGAGTTGGTTTGGAGTGGGCATGAAATCCACAGCACAGACACAGACGGAGCCACAGTGGAGACAGAACATAATGCAGACGGATACGGTCTACATGAGGCACTTCCTCACACTTCATCCGCAAGTAAGTCGTGGTATACTGCAATAAGCCACAGAGCTCTTCACGCTACTGTTCAGTTCTGTTCCCCTCAGATCTGGTTTTCTCAAATGGACGAGTCAAAAAGACGCTGCAAACACCAACTTCTGTGACCGATTGTACAGATTACAGGGTTCTCCCCAGGAATTTATACTATCCTGGTGGTGGCGGCCGGGGAGGGGAAGAAAATCTGACACTAAAACCTCATGATAGACACAACTCTGAGAGATTTCAAAGGAAAAACATGGCACTAGCGCGTCATTGTGCGTCCCTGCAACCTGATGGATTTCGGTAGATTTTAGCTAAATTATCAGGGAAACAAGCGAAAATTTGAAAATGAGAATAGCGTCGATGAGCTAGCAGTACCCTGGCACAGCGCCGTTATTCCATTGTCAAGGGAGAATCCAGGATAAGCAACCACCGAATGGAAACTCTAGTATAAAAGTCATGTGGGTCTCCTGCAGTGGTAGGTAGGTATGCAGATGTACCAGTACAGAACACATAGTACATTCTGTTCACATTTATGAGTCAAAAAGGTCCCATTTTTATCCCGGCCCCCAAAAAGGGAGGCAAGGAGTGTAGTATTGTTTTGTTTGGTTGATTGTTAACACTCTAGCACCAAAACTACTGGTTGAATTCATACCAAATTGGGTTTATAATTCACCAGTGACCCAGAATAGATGTGGTAACATTTAGGGAAAAGTAGGTCAAAGTTCAATGTTTATGAATTTTTATATTGACTGAATGAATATATGATTTATTTATTTTTTTTATAGATACCCAGTGACCCAGAATAGATATAAAATAATATTATAATAACCTATAAATAGTAACTCCAAATTTTCTTCTTGGATAATTAAAAAAAAAAAATCCATTATAGGTGCTTGCACACTGAGATCAAATTAGCGGGGTGGTGGGTTTTTCTTCCCCTCAACACACTAATTCCAAATGTGTTTCCACTGACGACACGTTGCGCCGAGTTAACTCGCCTCGGCTTTTCGACCCTCCTCCGACCCTACACTTTTTTGCGACACGCGCTCAGTGGAAACAAAAAGGTGAGACGGGTTGATAGTTCGGGCGTGGGCTCGTGACGTGCTACGAGGACCACCCACCGGCGCAAGTTCAAAACAGAGGGCAGATGCGAAAGAAACCACTAGTTGATCTATTGACCATCGTTTAACAAGTTTTATACTACA
>JAQQZY010000024.1:2415028-2425328 GCA_030068375.1 Ostorhinchus rueppellii | reverse complement strand
TTTACTCAAGTCAGTTTTTTGATATAGCACTTGTACTTCTACTGCACTCCTGTACTCCAGTACTTTATACATCTCTGGTTTTTGGTGTTTTCTACTTTTTCTGGCCATCATTTCTATTCCTTTTTTCCTTTGTTTTTCTGTCTTTGCATATTTTATTCAGCTGTGCCATTGCATCAGCACGTACTTCTCTGCTCAGTTATACTTTCAATACAGTAAAAGGTTTTTTTTTTAATTATTTTATTTAATGTTTTTGTTTTATTTGCTGTTCTCTTTTTTAAGATTCTCTCTTCTTCTCTGAAGTTGTGCTCTCTAACTTTTAGTAGCAGCCTAATTTATTTTACTGGGTTGCCACAACATTGCAGGATATAAGGGGGAGGGGGAAAAAAATGAGATAAAAGTAATTGCTCTTACGGTTTATCTCCTGACTGTGAGTACAATCTTTATTTCATATAGCAGAAATGCTAGCAGAGTAGGACAATCTGCCCAAAGTGCAAAACTAATAAGTGCTTAAAAAGACACAAATGCATATTTGTTTGGAATAACTGAATTCAATTAGATCTGCCTCATGAATGCAAAACTGGACAGGCTTCTTCTTTTCTTAACAGGATGCTCGTCCTTTAAAAGCACTCAAGCTTAACCTTTATGCACAGGTTAAATGCATATATTCAATCTGTCTGGATGTATTTTTATGCGTATTGAAGACTGAATACATAAATGTGTATAAAGAGGGTTTGTGGCATGTAAACAGCTTTCCTACACCTTTTACATTTTCTTTTTATTCCACCTGTTTAAGGCCAGACTTCAGTGGGTCAGTACTCAACATGGTTTTTGATTTCACTTTAAATTCTTCATTTTAATAAAGACTGTTTTTAGCTTTTGTTTCAACTGTTTTATTCTTGTTTTAACCCATAAGGACCCACTGGGACATTTGTGACACTTCTAAAATTAATATTTCTCTATATTTAACCGTCCTTAAGTGCTTTATCACCATTTATTGTACTGTTGTCTTCTGTATATTGGGTTTCTCTTACAGTAAAAATCAGGTATTTTTCCAGATTTCATTTTCTAATCCTGTAGATATTCATAAAAGCTCAGAGAAAGGAAGGATAACGTTTGGGTTTTTAAGGGTTAATTTCTTTCACTCGGGTTTAAAAACTGTGTGGTATACCAGGTTTAAAGGTGCCAGCAGGTGGCTGGGGCCACTGCCAGGGGGTCACAGTTTGTGCAGGGGGAACAGTCGGGTTGGGCTTCAAGGTTTTCTGACCCGGGACAGCAGGGTTAAGCCGTGGTTCACACAGGAGCTGTTGGTAACCGGCTGAGCTTCTGGGATTCTTTGAGTCCCCAGAGGCACAAGTAGCGAATTGCACTCATGAAGAGGCAGGGAACCTCAGGGGCGGTGGTTTCCACTGGAGTGGAGGATCCGTCCTTTTATTACCCCGCCCCCTGAAGGGGAGGCGAGGGGTATTGTTTATGGTTCTGTTTGTTTGTTTGTTAATGCTCTAATGGCAAAATTATTGGTTGAATTCATACCAAACTGGGTTTATGGAATGACAGTGACCCAGAAAAGATCCGATTACATTTTGGGAAAAGTAGGTCAAATTTCAATTTTTTTTTTTTAAATGAATTTTTAAAATCTTTTTTTCCCCATTTACTTATATTGGGCAAATTTCAAATGCCTGTAGCAGTAAAATTATGAGTTGAATTCATACCAAACTGGGTTTATAGACTAACAGTGACACAGAATAGATGTGATCAAATTTTGAGAAAAGTAGGTAAAACTTTTTTTTTTAAACTTGTTTGTTTGTTTTTGTTTTTTTGTCCCTTTTATTTATAATAGGCAGAATTCCGTGTGTCTGTATTAGCAAAACTATTGGTTGAATTCATACCAAATTGGGTTTATAGATTGTGCCAGTGACCCACAATTGATGGGACATTTTGAAAAAATTTGGTAAAACTTGAACTTTTTTTTTTTTTTTACATTTATTTTATTTTATTTATTTTGTCCCATTTATTTATAATAGGCGGAATTTCACATGTCAGTCCCGGCTACACTATTGGTTGAATTCATACCAAATTGGGTTTATAGATTGACAGCGACCCAGAATAGATGTGATTACATTTAGGGAAAATAAGTCAAAGTTCTAATTTGTTTAATACACTTTTTTCAATCTTTTTTTCTCCCATTTTCTTATAATGGGTGAAATATTAAATGTCTATAAAAACATCAATCTTGCTTCAATTTACTTCAAACTTGGCACATATCTAGAGGCAATTGACATGCTGACATCAGCACACACACAGACATGATGACATCAGCTGCATGGATGCCAAAATAAGCTACAATATGTGCGAGGGGTGGGCTCTGGCACCACTTATTTAAAGTTTTCTTCTGCTTTTGTCCGGTGTAACTTGAAGTGCTTCTATCCCTTTGTGTCGCACTTTGAATGGTCTTGTGTATGAATGGTGCTATACAAGTACATTTGTGGCTCTAACGACAACATTTCCACTTCTTTCTATCTTTCCCGTAACCTGTAGTTGATGTATAAATGAAGGTGCAGCTGGTGTATTTTCACACTCCTCTGCTTACTGACACAGAAAACAGGGATGTTCGGTTACAGCAGGAAAGGTGCATGACAACAAGTTGGATCACATAAGCCATTGTCCCGGTTACATCATGCGTGTAATAGTAAGCGCTGATACCAAAGCAAGGAAAAAAGAAATTTGGGAACTGTGTTTGTTCTTCTTTGGAACCATTTCCTCTCGCATCTGTTGCTATTTACAGAGTGATGTTTTCTGTAGTTTGTACAAAAGCCAGTTTGCTTATCAACAGCTTGCATCCAGCTGAACATCCTGACTCTCATCTGCCTTCAGCAAACCAGATCAAATTAAACCATCACTGACTTAAGAGGCATACTTTCTTCCTCTGTGCACAGAAAACCCAACAGTAAACAGGCTAGAATTTATATTTCAAAGGGGGATCACACGATGTTAGGTCACAATCAGTCCTAACCCTGTACAGCAGGGGTGTCCAACTCATTTTAGTTCAGGGGCCATATTCCCCCTAACATGACCTCAAGTGGCCCCGACCAGTAAAATAATAACAATGAAAAAAAGTTGAATTATATTATGATAATGCTTACATCGACAAAGTTCCCTTAAAAATTGTAATTATATGAATTGAAATGAGTTCAAAATAACAAATGCAATTTTCACAATATTTACACATGTACATTACTTTTACAAATACACAAAACATTTAGTAATAAGCAGAATATTGGTAAAATTGCATATAATCCTCTTAAGACATCTCAGGTTGTTCCTATTTGTTCAAGTTATTCAACTTTTTTTGTAAAAGGATTGTTTGTTAATGTAAATATTTTTATGCAATTTGACTTGAGCAAAGAGAAAATCTGAAGTTGTCCGTATTTATAGGTTATTATAATACTATTCCACTGGTCTGACCCACTTAACCCTCCTGTTGTCCTCGTATTCTGTACACACCCCGTGTCCTCTGGGTCAAAATGACCCATCTTCATTAAATCCCCAGTATCAGCAGCTTAATTGAATTTGAAACACCAAATCTTATTTTGCTTGAAGAAACCACAAATCCACAAAGGCCAGTATTGTTCCATTTGGGTCCGATCAAAGGCAGCGCAGTCTGAAGACCACTGTGTTGTTTACGTCCGATACTGGTTGATCTGAGGCAGAACTCAAACACTGTCACATTCTCACATGTCACCAACTCTGTGACTGCGATTTCAATTCAATTTGACTGTCGGGTCATTTTGACCCAAAGACGATCTTTGTCCCTTTTTTTTTTCGTACAGCTTACATAGAAATACAAAGAAAGGCAACAATTCACTTTTTCTTAATGCTGGGGTCAATCTAGGAAAATTCATCATATTTCAAGTTGAAAAACTATTGTTTAGGGGAATTTTTTTGGGCTTTTAACGCAGTGGTGGGTCATTTTGACCCGAAGACAACAGGAGGGTTAAGATCATATTGGTCAGTACGTGGAACCTGAATTAAAATGATTTTATCCCCATTGATTGTTCATATCTTCAGTGTAATTCTTGCATTTCACAAATTCATCCCATGGGCCGGGTTGGACCCTTTGGCGGGCCGGATTTGGACCTGGGCCGCATGTTTGACACTTGTGCTATGAAGCCTGAGCCATTAAATCATTGACAGAAAATTCTATTTTTTTGAAACTGGGGCCTTTATCAGTCCTTCTGAACTCGGGCTGCAAGATATTGGCAAAACTTATGATATGTGATATGGTTGTACAGCTTTGCAATAACAATATTATATTTTCTCGTTCATCTAAAGAAATACCAATGTCATCTCAGAAAATTGTTCCTCATCTCTTGCACAGGAATGCGAGATAATAACTGGAATTGTGCAACTTCATAAAAAACAGTCATTCGCTGCTGCATTTCCCTTTGCATTTTTGGAAAACATTAAACTGGAAAATGTATGTACAGTAAGTAGTAATAGTAGGATAAACAGATCTGTCATATACTGGTGGATGAACCATAATAGAAACATAAACAGATATTCAGTTAAACAGAAATACTGATCAATTATGGCAGCAGTGGGAGACCGTATACTGGTGGAGCTGGAAGAATACATATGGTGAGAACTGTATATGTGTTGGTATGCACCTTCTTCTGGGCGTTGGTCCTGGAATTTTTGCTTTTTTCCGATTGTCTTCAAGAAATATTGTCACATCAATATTTTCCAACGTGCAATATTGTAAAAATGTAATTACAATTTGAGAACGAAGCGCACAAAGACAATAAATAATCAACGAAGCCAAAAGAATATGGACGCCAAAACTGGCAGGGAACACAATAAATGTACTGCTTCTAATCAGAGAGAAAAATGGTTCCCTCGGTGGACAGAGAGGACAAAAAGAAACACACACACACACACACACACACACACACACACACACACACAGACGTAATAACTGGCAGATCTAACAAAGACACACACACAATGTACTGACCTGGTAGAAGTCAATGGCCTCTCGGTCCAGTGAGCGGCTGACGGACACGTCTCCTGTGTCTATGTCAATAGTGAAGAGACCTTTGGGATCCTGGTCAGCTCCGGGCCCTGTCAGTCGGAAGATATGGTTCCCTGGCTTCTCAGTTGAAATAACCTGTAGACACACACAAGCCCCCGGTCACACACATGAAACAATACCCACATCGGAAGACTTTTTTTTTTTTTATATTAACTTCAGCATCTCCCTTCAAGCAAAAGCTTTGTAAATTACAGGGTTTTTTTTTGTTTTTTTTGTTTTTTTTTTTTATCCCGTAAAGACCTAGTGCTACATTTGTGCATTTTTTTTTAGTGTAAATCATGTATTTTCCTATATTTAATTCACTGATTATGGAGATGTTCATAAAAACTGAAAGATTATGACATCAAAAAAGAGGAAAATGGAAGAAAAAGCGACTTTTTCAAACAAATCTATCATTAACTGAATGTGAAACTAAGTTTTTTGGGTGGTTTTTGTTTTGTTTGTTTTTTTTATGTTATTTTTTCCAATTTTATTAAACAAAATCTGGCCATACATTTAAAAAAAAAAAAAATCTCAAAGAAACACTTTCTTTTTTGAGACTGAGCCTCAATAACAAAGTAATGCAGAACCATCTTAGTGAAGAACATTATATATAAAAATAAAAATCACAATTAAAATCAAAATGAAAATAAATTTAAAAAAGTAAAGTCAGAGGTCTAATCAGGTATCAGTACAATTACATTTTCATAAACAATTAAGACTCTTAGTTTTTACATATTTCAATGTTTTTTTTTTAGTTTGTTATTTCATATAAATGAAGAACAGTTGGTAGTTTCTCATTAATCAATGGATAACCAAGTGTCTCCATCCAGTGTCGTTTATCCAACTGGTGAATCAATGTTGTAGAAGATGACGGTGTTTCCATGGTAACTACAGAGCCTCTGAACGTCCAGATGGCTCATATCTGATGACCATGAAAAGATGAAAAACTTTATTTTACACCAGTTATTGACATGGATTGATAGGATTAGTGGATGAACATAAAAACATGTCATTAATTCTTTCATTTTCTGAACTCTTTAATACGGTCATGGGGATGAACGAGCCTATGCTTTTATGTAGGAGCCAATAATGTAATAACAGCCAATAACGTAATAATGGCTGATAGCGTAATCAATTTGCCATTTTTACACTGTAATAGGCCAGTAACGTAATATCTGACCAATTACAAAATAAAAGTCCTGGACTGATAATGTAAGAACTTTTGGCTAGTAACGTAATAACCAGCCAGGAACGTAATATGTTATTACATTACTGGCCAAAAGTTATTACACTGTTGGTTCAGGGCTTTTATTTTGTTACTGGCCTCGTACAGTTTACATTTAAATTGATTATGTTATCAGCTGTTATGACATTATTGCTTCAGACGAAGGCAGTGTACATCCTGGATGTGTCACCAGATCATCAGTGTTGGGAGTAGCGTAATGCATTACAGTAATAGATTACTTTTTGCTGTAACGTGGTAGTGTAAGGCTTTACTAATCACTTTTCAATAATATTTGACTCGGTACATGTTCAGCAGCACGTGCATTAAAACACTTTTGGCCCATAATTGAATTGCTCAAATAAAAATAGGTGAAGATGGCAGAAGACAGTACAGTGGGCACGCTTTTTTGTTTCTGCTGCACAAAAGGGAAACAAATAACAGCAGGTAAACTTACAGAGAAACTCACATTTAGTGTCGGAATCAACTATTATCCAAATGTTTTTGGTTTTTGGTCCGTTTACACATCTATTGTTAAGAGTAGCTAAAAAAGGAGACTTTTGGAAACAATGATGCCAAGTCTTTGTTTAGTTTCTGAAGTCTGGTTGTTTGTTATTATGTGGGAGGACAGAAACACTGATCTGAATACGTTTGGAAACGCTCCCTGCTTTACTTCAGCCTTAACTATCAGTTATTATCCACGGCACTTCAAAACAGACACTGGAGGACAGGTGACTGTCCTGTCTTGTTTCTTGTTTTATTTCTTGTTATTTTTCCCATTTATTATTACTATTACTGACTGCAACCACAGGTGTTATTTGTTGCTGATGTGGTTGATAACAATTTCCCATTTCAAAAATTCATACTATTATAAATGTTATGATCATCATCATCATCATCATCATCATCAGTGCACCGACCTCTTGCTCATTGGCGAGTCACGCCCCTACTCTTAGCCCCCCCTACCCACATGTGCTTTTGGTCCTCTGTTTAATAGTTGTCTTTTTGGGCTTCATGCGGAGGCGTGTTTATTTTTTTGTTTTTTTCTCACAAATAACACCCTGCGGAGTTTGTCGACTCCAGGATGATATTTGTCTTTTTTCTCTCCTCAAATCCTAATTTTCCATTTTTGTCTTTCATTCTGCAAACACGGAGCGCATTCATTGCAGTTCTTCAGTATAAATGTACCTGTATCCCCATCTATGTCCTGTTGTCTAATGTAATCTTGGTCGAGTGTAACTGGAAGGTAATTTTGTTGCAATGATAATAGTGAAGCTTAATCTGAATTATTATTATTATTATTATTATTATTATTATTATTATTATTATTATTATTATTATTATTATTATTAGAGCTTACATATTTTTCTGTTAGACTAAAATGTGAGACCAACTGCCAAAAAAGAGGAAAAACAAAAAGTAATAAAAGGACTTTTTCGCCTTGGTTTGTGGAACATGTTCATATACTGTACTCTTTTTTTCATTCTATTACTGATGACGACCACAGGTGTTATTTGTGGCGGATGTGGGTGAAAACAATTTCGCATTTCAAAAAATCATCTCATTACTATGACTACTATCATCATCATCATCATCATCACCATCATCATCATCATCATATGATCTTACATATGTGTTTGTTGGACTAAAATGCGTCACCAACTGCCAAAAAAAGAGGACAAACATAGGTACTAAAAGGATTGCTGTGCCTTGGTGGACGTCTACATTCTCTGCGGAATATGTTCATAAACTGTACACTTTTTTCATTCAATTACTGTTGACAAACAAAGGTGTTATTTGTTGTTGATGTGGTTGATAACAATTTCCCATTTCAAAAATTCATATTATTATTATTATTATTATTATTATTATTATTATTATTAGCTCCACCAAGGAGGTTATGTTTTTGCCAGCGTTTGTTTGTGTGTGTGTGTGTGTGTGTGTGTGTGTCTGTCTGTCTGTCTGTCTGTCTGGTTAGCAACTTTACAGAAAAACTACTGGACAGATTTTCTTGAAATTTTCACCAGTGATCCAGATCCAGATAGCGGTTTTGATGTCATAACATCATAACCTTGGCAGAAGTTTGTGCTGTCTGAGTGCTCTTGTTATAATTATGATATGATCATCTGTATTATTATTATTATTATTATTATTATTATTATTATTATTATTATATGTTCTTACATATTTCTGTTAAACTAAAATATGGCACCACCTGCCAAAAAAAAGAGGAAAACCCAGGTAATAAGAGGGCTTGTGTGGCTTGGTGGACGTCTACACTCTGTGGAATGTGTTCATATACTGTACACTGGAGCAAATGGGACATTTCTCTGCCTTGGATGATGATGCAAATCCATAATAGCTTCCAATTAAAAATTTATATCCCACAAAACTTTGATTTGATTACATCAGTTGGCAACTTCAACTTCTTCAAAATAAGATAAGTTAGCTGTGTGTCCCAGAGCGTTACACGCCTGCTGTGACAGCTTGTTAAGGCACAGTACGACTCCTCTTAGATTGGAAAATGGAGCAGCGAGAAATGTAAAACTTCATTCCTTAAAATGCGTGGAAAAGTAAAGACACGATAAGCCAGAAGTTCTGAAAAGATCGAAGTTGCTCGTTACGTTTTCACTGATGACTTTCATCTTTTATTTGTTGGTTAGAAATCCTGTTCTGTGGAATAGAAATGATGTGACCTGAGGACTTGTTTGGACTAGATACTTACATGAGACTGCAACAGACGTCAGCATCCACAGGTGTCACGGCAACAGGAACAGGGAGGTGAAAAAAAGAAAGACAAGAAAAGAGACAAAATATATCATGTTAAGGTCAGACGAAGCAAAAAGAAAAAAAACCTAAACAGCTTTCTTCAGATGCAGCTCTTGAGTTTGTCATAAGTCAAGAGCAAAAAACTACAACATAATAAACCACAGCGATTTCAAACTCAGTGTGTTTGGATAGAATTAAAAAAAAGAGTCTCTGTCTAAATACTTTCAACTGTGAATTCTGTATCTTTATAAATATTTACTGTTAACCCTTTATCAGACAAGTGACTATTTTTGGTCATTTCAGCATACATTCATTACAAGACAGTGACAGCAACAGTTCCAGTGAGTCCCCAATCTCAGGTTCAATGTGGTCTCCAGGGTCTGTAAGGTCCACCTGTGCATGACCTGCTTTGTTAGGTACCAGGAAGTAATGGTACTAATATAAGGACTGATGTTGAAAGGGTGGATGTGGATGTGGACAGGGGTCTGGAGCAGCACTGATGTGGGTCTAATGTGTACATGTTCTTTGAACCTTACATGTGTTCTTCTTGTATTTTTAGGCTACACTTTTTTTATATATATATATCTCCACTGACCTTGATTTTCTGTGTAAGCTTTATGTTTCAATTTCAATTCATTCAGTTTACGGATGATCTGATTCAGGGCTGCCACAAAAGATTATTTTAATAATCGACTAATCACCGATTACTTTTTCACTTAGTCAGCTCCTCATATCAGATCATATTGGATCATACGTAAATTACATGTAAAACATATAGCTTACCACACCAACATGAAGCTGCTCTTATAGAACCATCATTAGTTTTCAGCTTGAAGTGTTTAAGGCATATGCTAACTAGGGTGTATGCTAAGGTGTGCATGTAGCTGCCTTTGGAACAAAGCCATCCATTGAAGAAGAACATACTTTTTTTAGCACTGAAACATAACATTAGAAAACATTAGCGTGATCACATTTCCTGTTCAAACACATCACTGTTGTAATGTTACAGAAAACACATGAAATATCTGAGCTAAGGGTAGGGCTGTTCGATTATGGAAAAAATCATAATCACGATTATTTTTGATCCATATTGAAATCACAATTATTAACATGATTATGTCTTGAATTTAGAACTGCATTTATTGAACATTTAAAAAAAGAAAAAAAAACGCTCTCCTGTTAAATAGCTATATAAAAATATCTTGTCATGTTGTTGTTCTGCCTTTGGATTAAAAATG
>JAQQZY010000024.1:2376194-2386843 GCA_030068375.1 Ostorhinchus rueppellii | reverse complement strand
AGAAAGGTCCCAAGGATATATATATATATATATATATATATATATATATATTTATACAGCCGCTATGTATTTTTATAGATCTGTTTGAAAATGTATTGGATCCATATTTACCTCATGTCCTGCCCATCCACCCAGCTGTATGAAAAGTAGGTAGTAGTTGTTGGGTAATCCTCTGGTTGACCGACATCTATTGGCCTCTTATCTATTATTAATCTAACATGGTGGTTCAATGGTTACACACTGCACCATTGCCTCACAGCAAGAAGGTCTTGGGTTTGATTCCAAAACCACTATTTTTATTTTTATTTTTTGCAAAATATGTTTATTGGATAATATATCACTTGACAATTTACAGTTATGTAATGCAGTTCTGCTTTTTCTTTAAGGAAAGGAGACAGAAAAAACAAAAACAACAGAAAATAAAAAAGACAGTAAAAATGCACATAAATTAAACCCATCAATACTCACCCAACCCACCCTGGCTCAAATGGAAATCACACAGACACTGTTTGACAAATCAGCACTTAGTCTGACAGGACCTACAAGTCCTTAAAGTATGAAATAAAAGGTTGCCATTTGCAAGAGATCTTCACAGCACTCTCTCATGGTGTATTTAATCTTCTCAAGTTTAAGAAAGAACATGGTGTCTTTAAGCCACTGTGATACAGAGGGAGGGTTAGGAGATTTCCATTGAAGGAGGAGGCGGCGTTTGGCGATTAAGGATGTCAAACTAATAATTTCTCTTTGGACCAAATGGAGTTGCCTTGGTGTTACAGGAGTGCCAAAGATAGTAATAAATGGACGGGGTTGTATGTCCATTCCCATTAAGGTAGATATTATATTAAAATAACTGGACCAATAGTTATGCAGGAGTGGGCAAAAGAAAACCATATCCATCACCATTCTGTGTGGAGTTTGCATGTTTTCCAAACACATGCACTGATTGGTTAATTGGTTGAGCTTAATTGCTCATGGGTGTGAATGTGAGAGTGATGTGCAGGTTTTCTCTTTATCACAACCCTGCGATGAACTGTGACACGTGTACCCTGCCTTCACCCAAAGGCAGCTGGGTATTCTATTGTTCATTTATATATCATTTTAACTTTCATTTTAAGGGTAAACATGCACAACACACACCTGAATCCTGTTACAACCTCAGTACCAGCCTGATCCTGGAACAGAGATCACTTGAATTGAATAGTTAAATTGGTACCAGGTCATAAGATGCTAATGTTGTCGAAAAGTTGACTGTGTGAATGTTTTGCAAAGTTGTTTCCTTCATGGTCTTGGTCTATATTATGAGTACCATCTAATATTTTTGCTTGTCTTTGTCAAAATTAAGGAAACCTAATCTGAGAATATGCCTGCTTATAAACGACTGACACTGAAAATACTGCAGGGTGGGTTTTGGCCACTTGTATGATCACACTGAAAAACAACATCAGGAGAAATATTTCTATTATGTTTTTGTTTCAGCTGCTACTTTTCCAGGCCCTAAAAACTAGAGATCCATGTATCTCTCTAAAATCAGAGCAGTGGAAGGCACAACCACGTTTAATGAGGGACAATAACACTGGCATAGACTTTCATTAAAGACTCTTAATGCTTTCACTGCACTGAGGAAATAATGCAGTGTCTGTTGTATTGTTTACCCAATTATATTTAGTAATTTACATCAGCATTGCCCCTTTTTTATTCCTATCATGTGGATATTGTATCACTACTGTACTATAATGTCAAATGAATGTGCTGCTTTAAGATCTGCAGCCAAGTCTTTAATGCAAATGGGTTCTTTTCTGCATAACACCAAAAGCTCTTAGTCCGTTAACCACAAACAAAACACATACACAGTAAAGTAGAGTGTGTAAGAATTTATGTGCTCTTTTTGCAGCCTGTGCATAAGATGATAAGAATGAATGTTTTATTATTATTATAATAATAATTATTATTATTATTATTATTATTATTATTATTATTATTATTATTATTATTATTATTATTTTCATTATTAGTGGTTACAGGCACAACAAACCCTTTCTCTCACATGTATTGTAGCTTATTTTGGCATCGATCCAGCTGATGTCATCATAGACACATTTCACCCATTACAAGTAAATGTGGGGGGAGGTGGGGGGAGGGGGGGGGGTTGAAAAAAAAATTAACTTTGACCTACTTTTCCCAAAATGTAATCACATCTATCCTCAGTCACTGGCAATCTATAAACCCAATTTGGTATGAATTGAACCAATAGTTTTGCTGCTAGAGTGTTAAATAAACAAATTGAACCAACACCCCCCCCCCATTTGGAGGGGCAGGGTAAAAATACCAGAAAACACATGTAAGGTGATAGGAACATGTATTTTCAAACATTAGACCATCATAAGTCCTGCTCCAGACCCCTGTCCACATCCACATCCACCCTTTGAACATTATTCCTTACATTAGTCCCATTACTTTATTACATTAGTCCCATTACTTTATTACATTAGTACCATTACTTCCTGGTACCGAACAAAGCAGGTCCACTCACTGTTCATGCACAGGTGGACCTTACAGACCCTGGAGACCACATTGGACCTGACATTGTTGACTCACTGACCGCACTGAAACTGTTGCTATCACTGTCTTCAATGGAAATCACCAAATATAGTCACATATGCAACAAAAGGGTTAAAACGGGGAGGTCAGGTGAGTTACCAATTTTACATCAACCCACTCTAAAGTCAGTCTGAATCAAAAGATTAAATGGAAATGTAGAGGACCTCACATTAGTTTCTTTTCCACCAGAGGTAGTTTTTATCATTTATCTGGGATTGTCTGGGAGAAACCTTTGTATGTTTCCACCAAAATTACCCAGGGAAAAAAAAAAAATGTTCCTCGACCCTAAACCTTCCCTGTAAAAAATACAGGGGTTGTACCACTATCTGTCACATTTGTCCATGACTCACTCTTCACGCATATCAAGATGCCACCACCTTCTTAAAGGAGCTGCTCTGGCCGGTAACACATAATACATTTCCACTAAATTGAAATCCCCAGGTTAGCAAAATGAACAAAAACAAACTTCTTCGGAAAGTTTCTTGGGCAGGATAAAAGAGCCGGTGAGGAGACAGAAGAAGAGCCGACAACTTCAGTGAAAAAGAAAGCAACATTTAACAGACGATATCAGGAGTCCTACTTGAAATATGGATTTTATTGCAACAGGTTATTGCGACTGGACATAAGCAACACACTTCGAGTGTCCTTGTCTCCCATCACCACAAGGGACCGTCTCATTGTAGAGAAACAAGCTCAGGGCTTCCACTGATTCAGCGTTATGTTGAGTTGTATTTTTCAATATTTCAGTTTATATTTGTTTTTGTGGTGTATCTTATGTTGAAGGAATGGTTAACCTTTACCATTACAACCAGAGTGTGGGGCTGAGAGGCCGTTACTCTTGTTATAATGTTGGCACGAAGCTGCGAGGATGCTGCTAATGAAGTTGCATACACAGTGGATTCATGTTTATTGTAATATTTAGAAAATACCTTTTTTTGACAGTTGTATCTTTTTATTTTTTTGTATTTAACCTGCCGCACCTTAAAGGCCAGTCCATGAAAGTATCATTGGGGACACTGCAAAAGGTTGGGGACTGCTGTTGTAACATATGCCCAGTAAAGGGTTAAGGTATGTGCCTTTGGAAGGTGGGAGGCAGCTGTAAGGTGATAGCGCTAACCACTGCACCACCTGATCGGTTGTTAAACATCACAAAAAACTACTCTTAAAACTCTCTCAGGACCATTTTAAAGCGTAGGCCTGTGATGTGACAACCCTCATAATTCCCACTCCAATCCTGTCTTGTCCAAAAGCACTTGTTAGCAATTACTCTAAACCCTACTGACAGTACAGACACACATACAGAACAGAAAAGGCAGTTCTGGAGCCCAATCTGTTAGAAATAAGAGGAAAAAGTTGAAACAAGACTCTTGGAATGTCACTCAACTTGTTCTTTTAGACATCCCACTAATAGATTTACATTTTAAACCAGCATTTTAAAAAGGAAATGATCTCCACTGACACAATCATTTTAGCAAAGCTGCAAAAATAACGTCCACCAACAGCCCAAACAAGCCTTAAAGACAGATAGCACGACCAGGGGGGTTGATGAAGCAGCTGGACAAGGTAATTGTCGCAATTTGCTCATATAATGGCTTTCCTGCTGTGGATTTAGTGCATAGTGACATGATCAAATGTTGAATTTAACTGCACAACAGCTGCCAAGAGACAACACGAGAAGAAACACTGATGGCTTCCAACAGCTAACATCCTGGAGGTAGTGAATACAGGTGTGTACATCAGTGTTTCCAAAAGGCTCTGTTTTATATAACATTGCAGGGTTCACCCCAGAAATGTATACTATCCTGGCGGCGGTTGCAGCAGCAGCGGGGGGGGTCACACTGGAAGAAAGTCTCGCTAAAACTTTGCGATGGACGCAACTCCGCAAGATTTCAAAGCAAAAACATGGCGCTGGAAAATGGAGCACATCCCTGCAAACCTGACAGACTTCGGTAGATTTTAGTAAATATATTGGGGGAAAAAAGAAAAAAATTTGAAAATGAGTATCGTGGCACTGAGCTAGCAGTACCCTGGCGCAGCGCCGTTGTTCCATTGTCTGGGGAGAACCCTGCATCGGGAGTTCATCTACAAATGTCTTAATGTCAGGGAAAATGGGAAACAAGAGTGATAACATGACCTCCTGGACAGTGGGCATACTGTAGAAAGACCACCCCCAGTCTTTCTCTGTCTCTCTCTTGTTTTCTCTTCCTTTACCCTCTCTCTTTCACCCCAACTGGTCAAGGCAGACGTCCATCCTCCAGGAGTCAGGGTCTGCTCCAGGTTTCTGCCTGTTAAAAGGACGTTTTTCCTCACCACTGTCACCAGTTTCATGTGTTTGCTCCTGGAGGATTCTGTTGGGTTTCTGTAAATTGGCTTCCGAGTCTGGTTTCCACCGGCTCATGAGATAACTTTGTTATGATTTGGCACTATATAAATAAATTTTGATTTGATTTGATGAGGAAGTTAACCCTTTAAGCCAGAGGTTTTTATGTTTTATTTTTTCATATTAAATTTTTCATATCATGATTTCAAAAAGTTGCTCGTTTCCTTCAGTCATGTTCCATGCTGGAATACTGCAACTTTGGCACTGAAGTGGTTAAATATATATACACATAAATTAAAAACACATATACTGTCCACTAACAAGGTATGCATTAACTCCATTCCCCGAGAGAGAAGAGGACAAGGGAGGGGGTGAGGGGCAAGGAGAGGAGAAATGGGAAGAGGAGAGAGGAGAGGAGAAAAGAGGAGAGGGAAAATGAGGAGAGGAGGTGCTTCTACAGTCGCTGCTGCTTTCATTATAATTACATTTGCAAGTGTGAGTTCTTAATTCCGTCCGTATATTAAACAAGGTCAGAGGGAAAGAAAAAAAAAAGTGAAAAATTAAAGCAAGAGCAAAGCAAGATGAAAAGAGATTGTAGACTTGAAGAAATAAGAGATGACAAGATTTGGGTGAAGCAATTGCATTGTTCATGCCGGAGGAGCTGATGTGAAGTGTTATTTTTGCTCTTGAGAAGAGAACAGCATAATTTAATATCATCTTCCAGCCTCCTACCGCTGTAAACAAAGACGCGGCTGTTACTGTATAATGGAGTAAAACCTTTTCCACATTCTTCTTCATCACTTTCGAATTCACTGAATGAATGAAGGCTCTTCTGCTTGGATGTGGATGAAAATACAGTCTGACACTAACACTATGAACAGGAAGCCGGAGTCCTGGCAGTTTACACGGAGGTCGTGACCCCCAGAGGAGGACAGTCTGTGTACCGTCTACACACCTGGACTCCAGCCTGGACCGAAAAACAAACACACACAGCCCCCGCCCCCCCCCCCCCCCCCCCCACAGCAGCACACTTCACTACAGATCAGCAGCTTCAGGATTCAAACTCTCCTCAGCATGCTGATAGATAGAAAAATACCACGATGACACAGGGACACGTTTCCTGTTCAATAAGCTCTGTGTTTCAACTAAATAACTGATCACCATATTTAACTGTTCCACACACTGAGGAAACTAAGAGAGGATCGGGCTTTTTCTGTAGCCGCCCCATGAGTCATATGGAATGAGTATGTAAGACAGGCCGACTCCCTAAATGTGTTCAAATCCAGATTAAAAACCCTGATTTTCTCTTTGGCTTTTAACCAAGTATGGGATGTGGTTTGTATTGTTGTCTTGTCCTCGGTTTTTACTGTATGTTATTGTTCTGTTTCTTAGTAATATGTAGATTTATTTCTTGTTAATGTGCACTTTAGCGAACCTTGCTGTTATTTTTAAAGTGCTTTATAAGAAAAACTGGATTGGAAATGAGGAGAAACTTCCAGTTTTGACTCTAACGGTGACTTTCTCTTGATCTGGCCCACAGTCCTAATCCTTAATCACTATGAATATACTTAGTGGCATTTATGCAAATCAAACTGTATTTTAACTCAGATGTCTTTGTGGGCTTGCTCACACCATGCTGCCTTTGTTTCAGTGCCTGTGTTGTGTTGCAGTATCCTAATCTCCCAGAGTAATCAGAAATCAGGTCAGAAGCAAAGCGATTACCTGCGCAGAGCACAGCTAATCTACAACTGGCTTTTAACAGAAACCAACCCAACAACAGTTGCAGCACAAGATTCTCATTTGCAACACAAAAGACGTAGAAGCTTTCATCTGCTTATTTTAGAAATGGGGGGAGGCTCAGGAGGAGGGGTAAAGTGTTTCTTATATGGATTGAAATCCAAGTAACAACCTGAAATATAAGCTGGTATTCCAAATGCCATTAAACTATCTACAGTACAGGTGTCAAACATACGGACCTAAAGGGTTCGATCCGACCCCAGGATGAATCCGCAAAGACACCGACAATCAAGTTGTTTTGACCATAAAGCTAAATTCTATGTTTTTCAGTTCCAGATGAATGGTACTGAATGTTTGGTGCGTTTGTCAATTGAAATGCACGTGTAAATGATAAACTGAGGCAGAATATGGATGAAATTACAATCGTTTTTGTCAAATTTCAGGCTGTTCATGGAAGTCTGGGTTATTCACATTTTTTGTTTGTATCTACACCAAAAGGAAAAAAAATAGAGTTGTCATTATGTCTAAGTTATTATATTGTTATGCAGTGTTTCCACTACCTGGTACTGGGACCTGGAATCTGGTACCTGGTACTAGTTTTCTAGTGCCGCCTCCGCCGAGGTTCCGAAATGTTGGAACCGATACCAAAACCAACGTATAAACACTGCAGACGACTGATTGGTCAGACAGTTTTCTCTGTGACCCGGCATTTTACGAAACACAAATGCGGAAGTAGACAGTAACTACAGCGGTACATTAATGCACATGATGACAGCCCAAAACTACACCATGGTCGGTCGAAGAGATTCAGTCTTTGAGGCCAACGTAAAAATTCAGACGAGACAACACGCAACGAGCGAGTTTTCAGCAACTCTGAGCAGACGACACAGAAATAAACACGCCACATTAAAATACCGATTTGCACCGAGCCGAGCCGGTTCCACATAGTGGAAATGCAGCATTATTGTACTGGTCCGGCCCACTTCAGCTCATCCTGGACCGAATGAGTTTGACAGCCTTGATTTACAGTCACATTAATAATAAATGTCACTTTGCAGATGATGTGGAGTAATATAGTCAATAACACTAGTTTTCCTGTAAGATGGCTAAAAATGTCAACGTTCACACTTCCCAGGAGTGGGAGGAGCCTGTGTTTATTTGTTTTGCCTTTATAATATCTGTCAGTCATATCCAATATCCACATATTCATATCCCTTCTGAGTTCCATGATATTGTTTTTCTCTGCTTTTGCTGAAGTGCAGCCGCTTCTCTTTGTCTATCGTCAACACTTTGTGATCTGAATTGGTATAAGATAGACACAAATAAATGTACCAAAGACTATAAAAGTAGGTTTAGCAAAATATAACCCCTTTAATAAAGGGTAAATATAGAGAAAAAATCATTTGGGAACTGACACAACAGTAGCACTGGGTCTTTGTGGGTTTACTGACATTGTATATTTAAAAACAATCAGTTATTTTTCATGCCAAGAACAAAAGTCTTCCTGTTTGTATTTTTTTTTACAATTAAGAGAAGGGAATTATAATTTAAGCTGGTTGTTTGTGTTTGAAATACGTAAAGTAAGAACAAATATTAAGTATCGCTGTGTTTGTTATTGGTGTCAAATTATGGAATCAGTTGAATGATGAATTGAAATTGTGTAACTCTTCGAGTTTAACCCATAAAGACCCAAATATTTAATGTAAAAAAAATAAATAAATCTCCTGATATAAAACGTTTAATACCTGTTGATCCAATAATCTTATCGATACATGCAAATAATTGGTATAAAATGCTGTTTGTCTTGACATGGTATTCAGATATGACCCATTTGGACGTTCAGAGGCTCCGTAGTTACCATGGAAACACCGTCATCTTCTGCAACATTGATTCACCAGTAAAGCCCATGGAGTTGGATCAATGACCGGGGAAGGACACACTTGCTTTCAAGTTCAATTATTTCTATCTTTGCTGTAAAAGTCAGTATTTCTTTAGTTTTTCTGTTTTGCAAATGTTAACCAATAACTTTAACCTGTGCTTTTATGAACATCTTCATGATCAGTAAATTAAAAATGAGAAAATGCACGATTTTCACAGATAATTTTCAAAATACAGGGGATAATATTGCAATAAATGGTGATAAATCCCATGAGAAAGGTTATAAAGAGGAAAAATTCATTTAGGAACTGCCATAAAAGTCGCACTGGTTCTTTATGGGTTAAAAAAAAAAAAAAAAAGGGTGAGTGAAATAATCTCTAATTGACTTAAGAATCTGAAAGTAGATTAATTTGTGCTAATGTTTTATTTGCTGCAACTTCAGGTAATTTAAAAGATGGATGTAGGAGAAGCATGAATAACCTTCTGAATTCAGCTTGTGCCTTTTTCAGTTACTAACTGTGTCAATTATATGTTCTTTATATGTGTCTGTTTTGTTCATAACTGAAATTTAAAAATATTCATTCATTCAAAGCCTAATATTTGATGTCCCCATTTCTGCTTTTCACTATATTCCAACTTCCAGAGGAAAGCACTGATTAAATACTGAGCAAAAATGCAAGACAGCAGCAGTGAAGGAAACACGACAGTAACAAGCCCGGCTGTAAGCTGTGGGAAAAACGACAACACCGTTTCAATCCGAGAGGGGAAATACCAACCTGAGGTTTTGTGGTTTCATTTGCAATGCAAATAGTCTCTTTTGTCCTTCATCTTTTAGCCCACTGCGCAACACTTTATTGACATGTGCACTGCACACAGACGTGGTTCTGTGTGTGTGTGTGTGTGTATACAGGGGATGGTTGTGTGTTTACTGTTCACACTGCTGTTCTTGGTTGACAGGGACTCTGGCACCACTCTCACCCTGTCAGAATGACAGAAAGGGAACAGGTAAGAGGGGAAAAAAATGAGCCATTTGTTTACAGCTCAGTGCCGACAACCAGACAGCAAGGGCACCCCTTCCGCCGCCATCCGCCCAGCGTTCACACTGCAAACTGTCTCACCTCTCCCGGCTACAAAGGTCAGAGACAACACAATGAAACAACAATCATAAACACAATCTGACCAGAACAAACCAAAGACACACTGAGTGGTCTCCAAAATGGCCACTCTTCTTAAACTCACTGGGGGATGACCTTCCAAATGTCAAAGACAGGAATCTGAAACTGGACCCCAAACGGGTTAACCCATAAAGACCCAAATATAAGCCAGGGACCAAAAGCATCTACGGATCTAATAAACCTTAGAGCCACTAATCCTATCAATACATGTTAATAATCGGTGTAAAATGTAGTTTAGCCTCAATTTTTCATTGGATAAAATGTATAAAAACTTGTAAGATGAGAATAAAATGAGCAAAGTACTTACAAAATAAGGAAAAATTAACCAAAAACTTTTAAGTATAGCATAAAAATGAACAAATACTTGAAAAATTAGGAGTGTTCATTATTTCATATCCACTGTACTTATTCTGTTAACCCTCAAAAAGCAAAACCATCAACTCTTTCATACCTGCTGATCCACTAATCCCATCAATCCATGTAAATAATCGGTGTAAAATGTAGTTTAGCCTCAATTTTTCATAGGATAAAATGTATCAAAACTTGTAAGATGAGAGTAAAATGACCAAAGTACTTCCAAAATAAGGAAAAAATGAACCAAAAACTTTTAAGTACGGCATAAAAATAAACAAAAACTTCTGAAGTGAGGAAAAAAACGAGTAAAATACTTGAAGAATTAGGAGTGTTCATCATTTCATATCCACTGTATTTATTCTGTTAACCCTCAAAAAGCAAAACCATCAACTGTTTCATAACTGCTGATCCATAAATACTATCAATCCATGTAAATAACTGGTGTTAAATGCAGTTCATCGTCTTTTCACGGTCATCAGATATGACCCATTTGGATGTTCAGAGGCTCTGTAGTTACCATGGAAACTGTCATCTTCTACAACATTGATTCACCAGTAAAACCCATGGAGTTGGATCAATGACAGTGG